>BLKR01002933.1:0-89801 GCA_011170035.1 Teleogryllus occipitalis
AGAAACATCAGCCTCTACAAAAAATAAATTGATATTTCTGTTTTCTATTCATGAATCTAAATCATTGAAGGGAAAAATAAGTACCATCGCTATATAAAAGCACAAAAATATTGGTGAAGTGAAAATAATTAGTTTCGTACCAATGGTAATGTCATTTAAGTTTCTTACAAATCCGAAAATAAGGTGGAATATTAAACACAATGAACATTGGACCATAATTACACGAGTACATGACAAAAACGTTTATGTTAAACAAAACAGAAGGTACTATTTTTCCTTGCGTAAAAATGTCTTATCGTCATTGGGCATACTAATTTGTTGTGAAACAGTTGATGTAAGCCTCCATGGCCTCTGAATTGGTCGACTCAGTCGTCGGCGAAACAACAACGCCCACTTCAAATCAGCCTATTCAACTCGCTGCCCTACACAAGGAATTTCAATAATTCGAAATACTATCACTATTCGAAATATATTAACTATTATATACACACAATATTTAACATAATTATATGTTATATTCGTCATAATAATGTTAAATTCGTCAAAAGCATGTATTCACGAAATAAAATTTTTGAGTAGTATTATATTTACATACAGTACAATATTTTTAAATTACTCGATTATTTTTCGTTTCAATTTTAGACTCCCTCCCATTGGGTAAGCTACTGATGACATGTCTATTAATGAGTGATTTCGATAACACTGCGATATTTACATTGCTGCGTTTGAAATTTGATCAAGTGTTACGGAGCCGTCCAATCGGAACCTTACACGTCACTTCAGTGACGTCATAATGGCGTTGAGCCTTCCGTTTGGACGACACCGTAACAGCTGATTTACTTCAAACGCAGTTCTGTAAAAACCGCCATACTCGTATAATCGTCATACTCGCCGAACGCGAAACCGGAGGATTTTTTATTCGTAATCAGTTTCCGACTGAGTTTTGAGCGGTGTAGTCGGCGTTATGGAGCAACCAAGCGTTGCTGAGGTTCGTAAACGTATTAGTCAAGAACGGAAGAGAAATGTTTTGGAAGAAATAAGAAGCGGCTTGTTAGTCCTAAAAAAGAAAAACGTGTCAGAAGAGGGGAAAAGTGAAGCTTGGAAGAAGTTCTCACTTGTAGTGGATGCTGCCACTCAGGAACCTGCTGGGTTTGTACAGTGTACTACGTGTGAGACGGTTCTAACATACCAGTCAAGTACGTCAGGTATGATTCGGCACTGCAAAAGCAATTGCGCATCAGATCACCGGCAAGTTGCACTTACAGTATTGAGCAGTGTAAAGCAACGTGTTGTTGATAAATTAGTAGATATGATTGGAATGGATTTACTGCCATTTAATACTTGTGGGAAAATTGGGTTCAAAAACTATTCGCAGACACTCATCAACGTTGGCGCCACACATGGGAAAGTCAATGTCGAAGACGTTCTTCCACATCCTACCACCGTGTCAAGACACGTAAAAGAAAAGGCCAACAAAATACGGGCGACAATGATTCCCAAACTAAAAAGTGCCATAGCTAAAAAGATGTGTGCTTTAGACGCCGACCTGTGGACTGACAATTACAAGAAGAGACATTTTTTGACTGTGACATCACATTATATCAATGATGACTGGGACCTAGACACACTAGTTTTGGTAACAAATTTCCAGATGTGCCGAAGACAGGAGAGAACATTCGGCACGAAATTGAAGAGAGATTGCTCGATCTAGAAATTGACAGGCATATGTCACTTTGTTACCGACCAAGGAGCTAATATGAAAAAGGCACTTGAATGTTACAACCGTTTGCCTTGTTTTGACCACTGCCTCATGACTGCCCTTCGACACACATTTCAAGACAACTTTTTAGAAGAAGAAACGCCTGAAGTATTGTCTTGTCTACAATCAGCAAGAGCTATAGTAGGCTATTTGAAGAGGTCGGGTGACTCGGCGCGACTGGAACACTCCGTCAGACAAGAAGCGGTAACGCGATGGAATAGTGTATTGTTGATGCTCATTTCCATTATAAGTCAAATTCAAGAGATTCGAGAGCTTCTAGAATCCCGCAGACAATCGAAACTCTTAGAAAATTTTAATGAAGAATGCGTGCGAATATTGATAGATTTTCTTACTCCCTTTAGAGAAGCTAGTTTAGATTTAGAAAAGGGAAAAATAACCACTCTTGAACGTGTGTTGCCCTGGTACAGAAGACTGTTGGATCATTGTGAACCAAAAGACAGCGACAATGAAGTAAGTAATATTTTCAAACATTATGATAATTTTCAAAGTGCCAACAAATTACTTTAATGAAATTATGTGCATGTTTCCATCCTTTATAGATTCTGGAAAAACTTAAAAAGAGAGCAGCGCATTTCGTAAGAGAGAAGTGCTACATAGATAAAATGCATTATGTTGCCACGGTTCTGTGGCCATCAAGGCGACATTTGAGGAAATTGACATCTGAAGAAAAGCAAGTCGCTTATACTGAAGTTCGGAGATTGTGCTCAGAAGTGGCAGTTAATGGTAAGCTTACTTCACTGAAATAAATTGGTTATTTTTTATTAATTTATTGTTTAGAAATAAATTAGCAAACAAATGAATTACTAAGTATTTGTGTCCTTCTGCAACTTCTTAGAATGAATATTACGAATATTTAGAACGATTATTACCTGACACCTACTTCTGCAGTACTTTTAGCACCGGAACGGTGCGGTTTCTGCCATCAGTAACTTAAAGTAGCAACAGCTGTTTTGAGAGTCTTTTCAGTTAGCAGTATTAAATTTCCACATTTCATTTTGATAAAGTTTTGCTGAATATATTGGAATTTTCTGTAAATAGTTTCGCTGTAATCACTCTTTTCTCACTAAGCCTTGGGCAAATTGTAAGGGGACAAGAATTCAGTACCAATGTTTTCCTTACATTTTCAGAACACAGTGAAGTAAACAGTGAACAACCCGTTTAGAAGTCCAAATTGAACTGGAGTTCGGATGAGGACGAAGAAGATGGGCAAGTCCTTCATGATGAGCTACATAGATACCTTTTGCTCACTAAATCTGAATGCCATTCTGCCGAAGGGGAAATTTTGAAGTGGTGGAAAAAACACGCAGAGGCTTTTCCGAAACTATCAGTTGTCGCCAGAAGAGTTCTTTGTATTCCTGCTACTAGTGCTGCCAGCGAAAGAAATTTTAGCCTTGCTGGGCACTTGTTGTCAAGCAAAAGATCCTGCTTGGAGTCAGATAAGGTGGATGATATCTTACTGATTCATCATAATTTTGTAAGTATTCCACACATATGTTATTACTAGGTATCGGATGGTAAACTAAAACCTGCATTTTACAAAACTGAAAAGCACAAAACTGAAAAAATAAATAGGAAAAAGGCAACAAAAATACAAAAGTGAAAGGGAAAGGCACTAACATATTTCATTGCCCTTGTATCTAAATTTAACAGAACATTTGTATTTACACCAAAAAATAGAGGGAAATTAATGATTTTATAACATACCTGAGCAATAGAAAAATACCAAATATTGTAATTTAGTATACTACTAGAAATGACAAAAATGAATGTTCTAATTGTCTAAGAGAGAAAAAGGCAAGCTCTTGGTCTCTTAAGATGTAGAATATGAAATTCAAACACAAATAACATCCTCGGTGTAGAACTAGACAAAAAATGGAGATTTGATACTGAACGACTAGGATTAGGAAAAGTCAACATGGCTTAAACGCAAACTTTTAAACAAGGCTGTAAGAAAATATAATTAAATTTCAAGAAAAAGCTTAGAAAATTAAGTATGCCTTAAAATACAATTACGTGAAAATAAACAAAATGAATATTCGTTAGAACTGTTAATTTTTCATAATTCTTGCATTTACGGCAAAAACATTTACAAATGTTCATTAGAATAAAACATGTAATTTTCTAAACATCCGATGTCTAGTCATAACAAAGAACGGAATTTAACTCGATAACGTGAATATTATTTCTTTGAATTCACAGGTACTGAACTGCAGTAGAACTCTAGGTTCTTCAGTACGTCGGGAAGACGAATTTTTTAGTTATTTAATATTTTATTATATTTAAATTCATTTACATTTTATTTATAAATTAAATTTTGAAAAATGAAAATTACTGGTCGTTAATTTAAAAAACCAATTTATCCCCCTTCCTTTTCCTGGAACGTAGCATTCGATATTTACTCCGACGTGCCGACCGAGTCTTGCGAGGTGCAGATCGCCATTTTCGGTTATGTACAACCGGCTCGAGTCTCGCCCGGGAACCCTGCGACCGGGAGTCTCCAACCGGCTGCGAAGGACGCTCGAGCGCGTGTAGTCGAGAGAAGAGGGCCGGGCGAGCGCTGGTCGGTCAAAATCGCGGAGAATGCAGACCTCTAACTGACACCACTACACTGACGGGACTAATGACCTTAGCAATTGGCGTGCCCAGATTCACTAATCAATCAATAGAGGAAAAAGTATTTATTATTATTATTATTATTATTATTATTATTATTATTATTATTATTATTATTATTATTATTATTATTATTATTATTATTATTATTATTATTATTATTATTATTATTATTATTTGCGTTCTTAAATTCGTTTTAAAAAGTTTATGTTTTGAAACATAATTTAGTAAATTTAAGCCAGTGAACATTTATGTTAGATTACATATGATATCAGCAAAATTAAACTTCTAATATTTTCGATGAGATGGTTCCATTATTGCTTGGCAGCAGGCTTTTGTGAATAAATTTCATTAACGGTTCTTCTCTGAAGTGTGTAAAGAAAGTAACATTCAAGAAAGTGAGAATATATACAAATGTAATAATTGTTAGCAGATTGTGAAGATAATGTCTCCTTTTCCCTCTTTTCATTAAGTTTTATTTTAGAAGCGATACGAGAGCAGAGAGATAAAACACATTAAAAACAAAATCAACCGGGTTGAATATTCCGCTCCCTCTCCAGTGCGCTGGACGCCTTCTGTTGGCGCGTTTCCCTTCCTGCCATCAGCCCTCGCCGAGCGCACGACACGTATCGCAGTTGTCAATGCGGCGTGTGGCTGTTCCATTTGCTGGGCGCCGATATCGCCGCTGAGGCTATTGGCACGTCGCGTCGCGTCGCGCCTTTGTCGCCGCCGCCGCTCGCGTTTTGTTGTTCGACGGCGCCGCTCGTGACAGCTGGCGATCGCGCTGACGCCCTCTGTCTTCGGCAGCCGTCGAGTTGCTGGGCGCTATCGGGCACTTGGGCGAAATGGCTCACACGGTAATGCACTTCGATACGGAAGCCCCTGGACCGCGTTCCTGGAGATGTCTTTCTCGTGTTTCTGCTGTTTGAATGGTGCGGGAGATGTGATTGTTCACAGATGGCGTGTTGATGGTGTGTCATTTCTGAATAAAGCTCATCGATGGCTTACTGATATTTGTGAATAAAAAACAAGCAGACTTAGCAGAGCATTAACCAGACGTGAAGCACGAATGAGATGTAAGTGAAGCGCGAATCAGACGTGAGTGAAGCACGAATTAGACGTGAGTAAAGCACGGATCAGAGGTGAGAGAAGCACGGATCAGAGGTGAGTGAAGTGCGAATCAGAGAGGGTGAAGCACGGATCAGACGTGAGAGAAACACCATCAGACGAGAGTTAAGCACGAATGAGACGTGAACGAAGCACGAATCAGAGGTGAGTGAAATACGAATCAGACGTGAGTGAAGCACGAATCAGACGTGAGTGAAACTCGAATCAGACGTGAGTAAAGCACGAATCAAACGTGAAGAGAGGGGGAGACGTGAAGTGAGGGGAGACGTGAATTGAGGGGGAGACGTGAATTGAGGGGGAGACGTGAATTGAGGGGGGAAGTGAATTGAGGGGGAGAAGTGAATTGAGGGGGAGAAGTGAATTGAGAGAAGTGAATTGAGGGGGAGAAGTGATTGAGGGAGACGTGAATTGAGGGGGCGTGAATTGATGGGGAGACGTGAGAAGAATGAATGAGGGGGAGACGTGAATTGAGGGGAGACGTGAATTGAGGGGGAGACGTGAATTGAGAGGGAGACGTGAATTGAGGGGGAAACGTGAATTGAGGGGAAACGTGAATTGAGGGGGAGACGTGAATTGAGGGGGAGACGTGAATTGAGGGGGAAATGTGAAGTGAGGGGGAAACGTGAAGAGAGAGAGAGAGAGAGAGAATCATGAAACGAGTGACCGTCGTGAGTGAACCGTGAGACACATTGACCACCTGGTGGGCGTGGCGGCGGCAAGCTGAAGCGGTGGGAGGCGAACGGTGCACTGGCGCGGGCCACCGCCGCCGCCGGTCGTCCACGCGCGACCCGTGACCCGCTCGCTCGCGTCTCGTCCTCGGCGCCCGGCCCGGCCCGGCCCGGCCCTGCCCGGCCGTGCCCGGCGCGGCCCGCCCCCGGGGACACGGCGTCGCGTCGCGTCGCGTCGCGTCGCCGCGTCGCGGCGCCGGCGGCGGGAGCCCTCTGAGGAATTGAGGTTTGTTTTTGAAAAAGCGAGCGCCAACGCGGTCCGCTGCCGCGGGCGGCAATCCATTAGACGGCGCCGAAGGGCTGCGCGACTGGGCGGGGTTGCTCGTTACACCAAGGGCGAACCACGCACGAGCCGTGTGGGCGCCACACCGCCAGCTGCTAGGGGCTGGGCCACACTTTCGAATCATTCGGCAAGCGTTGTGATCTCTCTATACTATGTTGGTTCAGTCGTGAATCGAAAAAATGTATTAATTTTTTGCATATTCCAGAATAAATATCAGTTTTCAGTGGATGCTGAAAATTAAATATTATTATACCTAGAATCTATGAGGTAGGCATTTATTTTTTACTTTGACTTAGTAAAAGATTAAATAATTTAGACGTATAGAAAATAATTATTTTCATAGAAACTTTCCTATTTATTAATGTTTACTTTGGCCTAGGTTTCGTTTTGTCACAACAGTTTCCCTGTCTGTCAGAGAGCTGTCAGAAGTCCCATCTTGTATTGATTGGACTATACTTCGATTTATTTAAAGCGTCCTTTTACAGTTCATCAGCTGTTTCGGTGTCATTCATTCGGGAGCTCAAATGTCACTATAGTGACGTCACTATATTTCCGTTCATCCTCCCGATTCGATGATACGGTAAGAGCTGATTTAAGTCAACAGACCCTGTGTTTAAATCGAAGAATGCCTTCCATGTTTGTTTGGTTCCAATATGTTCCTTGAAGATCATTACAGATAATATCCTTAGAACACTAATGAATTATTAGAGAATCAAACAATAATTAACGCACTGTTTTGAAATGATAAATATTTAATAAACGCATATGAAGTAAAATTCGTAAGATAAAAGTATCACATTTTAACTGGTTTAAAAATATACATGAGCAGAAAGTAACATTACAAATAGTAAATGTTTAACGGCACCGATGAAAAACAAGACTAATGTATTTTTAATCTTTTACATTTCACATACGTGTAAGACCATTTTCCTTGTATTTTGTTTTTCTACAAGTAAATATATTTCAAGCCAACCTGGATGGCCGAGGTGGCTAAGAGCGAGTATTGACTCAGCGCTTCGGTCCGAAGGGTCGCGGGTTCGAGTCCCGCCTTGGGCATGGCTGTTTGTCCCTTGACTTTGTGTGTGTTGTCGCGGAGGGCCTCGTGTTCTGCTGACCCCAGATTAGAGGAGCCCGCAAGAGTGTTTGTCTAGTGTATGGTCGAATATGCGTCCCTTCGGGACGTAAAGGGCAACCGGCTGTCGGCTGGATAAAAGCCATAGGAAAAAAAAATATATTTCAAAATGCAATTCGGACATAAACATATTAAACCAATGCGCCAAATTGACGATTAGCAAATGAACTAATTTTCAATGTGACGTACTGCATTTCCGTTTCTTTTTTAGTTTTTACGTAAGTTTGTTAAGTCGCTTATCGGCCTGACTCTCAAATACAGTATTCACTAACTGCATTTCTTTTATTTTAAACGATATCTGAAACCGTTAAATCGTGTTCATCTCCGAACTATCACCATTGAATGTGAATACTTTTCCTTCCTGAAGAATTGTGTTACCTGGAGTTGCATCTCTTTGGAAATAAGCTCGTCAGCCAGAGTTCGAGGGTAATTGCACGATGTTATGCAAAAATAAACCAACCCTCAAATAGTTAAAAATTGAGTCATGGTTCTGTACAAATCAGAATCGACTCAATTCTTATTTGACATCTTTTGACAACTGCGATTAAACAAATAAAACACTTTACATAGCATTGCTTACAGAGAAGAAATGTAAAAGCATCGTTTTCTTGTAACACATTCAAAATGGGTTTCTCTCTCGCGCAGGGCAAATGAACAGCTTCTTTCCAAAGTGACGTATCTGCACGAAACACAAATTTTCAGGAAAGGAAAGTATTCACTTTTAGCATTGTAGTTCAAGATTCGAAGCAACTATTTTCGGACACCGTTAAAAATAGAAACAATTATTGAACACCTAATTTGGCAGCATGATGGAAAATGATTTCAAGAAAACATTGATACGTAAAACAAGATAACAACCAGAAATGGAGGTACGTCTTTGCAGAAGTAAGCTGTTCGTCCCCAGCGCTCGGGGCAATTGGCATTCCCCGCGCCTGGGCCCGCGCGGGTGGCCAGCGGGCGACATCTTCGGGCGCGTGCAGAGGGCGCGGGTGGGGGCGTGGCGCGGGCCGCAGCGCGCCCATAACGCCTCGACAGCACGTCCGCGCCGCACATGTACGCGTATGCATGAGCGCGGCGCGGCGCAGGGCCCGTACCGCACCCGCGCCCACGGCGCCCGGGAGGGAGAGGGGAAAACCTCGGAAGGGGTCGGGATCGAAGAAGGCCCGGGATCGATGCCCGGCGCCGGCTGAGTGATGAGCGCCCGCCGCCGCCGCCGCGTGCGCGGGATGGCCGTGACGTGGGGCGCATACGCCGGCGACACGCGACGAAGAGTCCGCCCGCCCGCCCGCGCACACCAGCGACGCCCAGCGCGGCCGGCGATGACGTCGGTGGCGCGGGCGGTGGAGGTGGAAGTGGACGCGCGCTTCAGAGATGAGGATGGGAGCGGGCCTAGACTGCGATTAGGATTGTGGGGAGAGCTGTGCCAGCGAGGGTGACGGTGATGGTGATAGCCTTAATGGCAATGACGATGACCACTATGACGATGACGCCGTTGACGACGGCAACGTTGACAAAGATGTAGACGGTGGCTTTAACGACGACGTTGATGAAAACGACGTTGACGTCGACGACGGTGACGTCGACGACGATGATGATGCCGACGTTGACGTCGATGATGGGGACGATGCCGACGGTGACGATACCGACGGTGACGATGCCGACGGTGACGATGCGGACGGTGACGATGCGGACGGTGACGATGTGGACGGTGACGATGCCGACGGTGACGATGCCGACGGTGACGATGCCGACGGTGACGATGCCGACGGTGACGATGCCGACGGTGACGATGCCGACGGTGACGATGCCGACGGTGACGATGCCGACGGTGACGATGCCGACGGTGACGATGCCGACGGTGACGATGCCGACGGCGACGATGCCGACGGCGACGATGCCGACGGCGACGATGCCGACGGCGACGATGCCGACGGCGACGATGCCGATTGCGACGATGCCGATTGCGACGATGCCGATTGCGACGATGCCGATTGCGACGATGCCGATTGCGACGATGCCGACGGCGACGATGCCGACGGCGACGATGCCGACGGCGACGATGCCGACGGCGACGATGCCGGCGGCGATGCCGGCGACGATGCCGACGGCGACGATGACGGTGGCGATGACGACGGTGGCGATGACGGTGGCGATGACGACAGTGGCGATGACGACGGTGGCGATGTCGACGGTGGCGATGACGACGGTGGCGATAGCGGCGGTGACGATGACGACGGTGGCGATGACGACGGTGGCGACGGCAGTGGCGATGACGACGGTGGCGACTGACGACGGTGGCGGTGACGACGGTGGCGATGACGACGGTGGCGATGACGACGGTGGCGACGACGGTGGCGATGACGACGGTGTTGGCGATGACGACGGTGGCGATGACGACGGTGGCGATGACGACGGTGGCGATGACGGTGGCGATGACGACGGTGGCGATGACGACGGTGGCGATGACGACGGTGGCGATGACGACGGTGGCGATGACGACGGTGGCGATGACGACGGTGGCGATGACGACGGTGGCGATGACGACGGTGGTGATGACGACGGTGGCGATGACGACGGTGGCGATGACGACGGTGGCGATGACGACGGTGGCGATGACGACGGTGGCGATGACGACGGTGGCGATGACGACGGTGGCGATGACGACGGTGGCGACGACGGTGGCGATGACGACGGTGGCGATGACGACGGTGACGATGACGACGGTGGCGATGACGACGGTGACGATGACGACGGTGACGATGACGACGGTGACGATGACGACGGTGGCGATGACGACGGTGGCGATGACGACGTGGCGGCGACGGTGACGATGACATTGGCGATGACGACGGTGACGATGACGACGGTGACGATGGCGACGGTGGCGATGACGACGGTGGCGATGACGACATTGGCGATGACGTGGCGATGACGACGGTGGCGATGACGACGGTGGCGATGACGACGATTGGCGATGACGACGATGGCGATGACGACAGTGGCGATGACGACGTGGCGATGACGACGGTGGCGATGACGACGGTGGCGATGACGACGGTGGCGATGACGACGGTGGCGATGACGACGGTGGCGATGACGACGGTGGCGATGACGACGGTGGCAGTGGCGATGACGACGGTGGCGATGACGACGGTGGCGATGACGACGGTGGCGATGACGACGGTGGCGTGACGACGGTGGCGATGACGATGCCGACGGCGACGATGCCGACGGCGACGATGCCGACGGCGACGATGCCGACGGCGACGATGCCGACGGCGACAATGACGACGGTGATGACGACGGTGACGGCGACGGTGGCGATGACGACGGTGGCGATGACGACGGTGGCGATGACGACGGTGGCGATGACGACGGTGGCGATGACGACGGTGGCGATGACGACGGTGGCGATGACGACGGTGGTGATGACGACGGTGGCGATGACGACGGTGGCGATGACGACGGTGGCGATGACGACGGTGGCGATGACGACGGTGGCGATGACGACGGTGGCGATGACGACGGTGGCGATGACGACGGTGGCGATGACGACGGTGGCGATGACGACGGTGGCGATGACGACGGTGGCGATGACGACGGTGACGATGACGACGGTGACGATGACGACGGTGACGATGACGACGGTGACGATGACGACGGTGACGATGACGACGGTGACGATGACGACGGTGACGATGATGATGATGACGATGACGATGCCGATGCCGATGCTGATGGCAACGATGACGGCGACAGTGACGAAGACAGTATCAGTAATTGTGACGGAGAACGGTCGTGACGTTGACCACAAGTTTATGTGACGTGACGGTAATCGTGGCGGTGACGGTGACGGTGACGGCGTCGGAATCGTGATAGCGGTGGAGGACGATGGTGACTTGGGTCATGTGTGCCAGCGGGGTGGGGTTTGAAGGAATGAGGCGGAGGCGGCGCGCAGATCTCTCTGGGGCCGGAGGTGGGGTGACGATCGGGATGAGCGTGCACTGTTATGACGTCTGTGATGACGGTGGTGATGATAGATATGGGAGAAGATGGAACGGATGCAGCGCAGGTGATGCTGGAGAGGGTCGTGAAGGGATGATAATGGCAGGAAGCTGTAACTAGGAACAGGACAGGATTCGGCGTTATCTGCGATGACGGTTCTAGTAGAAGTGGTACAATCGGTAGTGACGGTGGTCATGGTGGCGATGGATGCAGCAAAGACACTGTGAACCTCTCGCTTGGGTTCGATGCACGGTGATCGACGGTGGTGACAGGGATGACTGTGATAAGACCACGGCGGCTGTGAAGATGACTGCTGTAAAAGGGTGAGCACCATCGTTGGTGTTGAGGTTTGCAGAGATGGAAGTGGCCTTGGCGATGCGCTTGGCACAGAACAACAGGAGTGGAAGGGAAGCAGGCATTGGCAGAGAAAGCAGGGTAGGCTTATAAGAGTTTGTTCGTAAATAACAGTCGTGGCACGAGGTCAGATGCGCAAATCGGACTCGCGACTGCTGCTAATTGTGGGCGTTGTTGGAAGAAGGGAGTTTCGGTGAAGTTGGTGCTGCCGCCTGGTTAGCAGAGAATCAGGGATGGCAAAAAACCTCGATGTTTATGAAACATCGATGTTTTCCACCAGGAAAATCGATATATTAACATCGATATTTTGTTTTGGATGTTTTCTTCACATCGATATTTTGTTGCCAAATAATTGATATTTTTTAAAATGTTTTTAATAAAGCAATATCGATGTTTTGCGTCATCCTCATTACCAAGCTGAAAAGTTCGCCTCTTCAATCTGAGGAAGTTTAGAAGCATCTCGTGTTATGAGTGTATGTTATCGGTAGCGTGTCATTACCTGAATCAATGAAGTGTTAGAAATGGTCCTCAGACGTTTTGAGAAGTCGTGAATCAGACTCACTCCACTCAATCCAGGGAAGTCGATATTTTAAGCATCGATGTTTCTTTGTCGATATTTTCATCGACATCGAAAACCCATTAGCGATGTATCGATACATCGATGTATCGATGTTTTGGTAATATTTGCCATCTCTATAGAGAATAGGAGAGTCGTCTCTACGAGGTGCGCTAGACTTGGCGTTGCAATTGCACAAGAGGTGAGAGATTCGTTTCCGCCAGTGGTGAATTTTGGTAAAATTAAATTACCATATGGACTATCTTGCAGGTGGACTCTCGCGGGCTTGAAGATAATTGCTGCACAACTTTGAAGCAAATGTGTTAGGTTTGATCAATGATTTTATCCAATTTGGAGGTGACTAGATTTCTCTCGAAACTATATGTAAATAAAGCTCGAAGTAGTTATTGCCAATATTTCTTAAGATAGTTGATTTTCTTTTCTCAAGACATTCAAATCTCAAGATGACACATGCGGGTCGCACATATGGGTCATCTTTACAATATGAATATTATTGATAAATACTGGTATATTACTGATGTGATTTAAAAAATAAAAAAAACCTTGCGATATAGATAATCTTTCACTTCTTCTCCTTCCTCCTCGTTCAACTCTTCGCTGCTCTTCCTCCCGCTCTCGCCTTGCCTCTCTCGTCCATCGCCCATTGCCTGTCGCGCCTCATTCCTCGCCCATCGCCCTCCGCCATCTGCCCGTCGCCCCTCGCCCCTCGCCCCCCGCCCCCGCCCCCGCCCCCGCCCCTCGCCCCCGCCCTCGCCCATCGCCCCTCGCCCCTCCCCTCGCCCCTCGCCCCTCGCCCCACGCCCCTCGCCCCTCGCCCTCGCCCCTCGCCCCTCGCCCCTCGCCCTCGCCCCCCTCGCCCCTCGCCCTCGCCCTTCGCCCCTCGTCCCTGGTCCTGACCATTGCCTCTCGCCATCTCGCAACTCGCTCATGCCCCATCCCCCCAGATCTCACCACTTAGCTCTCGCCCTTGTCTCTCACCCTCGCCTCCCCTCACCGCTCACCCCGCCTATTACGGCCACCCCTCACCGCCACCCCATCACCCCCGCCCATCACTCCGCCCATCATCCCTTCCCCCATCCTCGCCCCTCACCCCTCAGCTCTCGCCCCACCTCTCGGCTCTCCCTTGCCTCTCGCTCGCTCACCCCACGCCCCTCGCTTCTTGGCCCTCTCCCACTGCCCATCGCCCCGCGCCCCTCGCTCATCGCCCCCGAAGCCCACCACCTACGTGCACTGCGCGCGCTCTCCTGGGAGCCCGCGTCCCGCTCGCGCGCCTCCTCAGCAAACCGAAACCACCCCTTTCATTAACCTTCCTCGCCAAACACGCGCCTTGCGCCCTGCGCCGCCGCCTTTGAAGACGTTCAGGTGTTTGGCGTCTCGTCGCGTGTCCACCTCGGACCTCAAGGCGCCGCGAACGGACGCACTGAGCGGAATTTCTTGGTCCTGGCGGCCAAGTTGCGTCTCAACTTCGTGTCGGTCAATAACAGCACAGGCACCAAATTAAAAGGTTGTCAGCCCCAAAAACTTGGCCACTTGACCGCATCACAGTGAAATTTACAATTTTGCTGTGTTTTTTCGCGATTTACAAAAATTTGGAGGGTGGTGGCGCCATTCTGGCTACAGATTTGGATTCAACGCGTCGATATATATATATAGATATATATATATATATATATATATATATATATATATATATATATATATATATATATATATAGAGAGAGAGAGAGAGAGAGAGAGAGAGAAACACGTTTCATGTCTTTGGGTCAGGCAACTTTTTTTATTTTTTGGGTCTATTTGAAAATACCGATCAGTGAACTTGGAAAATTAATATATGTGGGTTAAATCTTTCAATTGATACAATGCCAGAAGGGTTCTAGCTACTTGTCATTTCCAATTCCTAAGTCCGAGAGAGATAATTTATTATCAATCATGTGTTTTGATTTTGCGTGGATTTAAGTCTCTTGCAACTGGTCATGCGGAATGATATCGAGAACAAAACCCCAGTTCAAATAGCGGTTCTTCAAAATACTATTACGTGACCAGAAAAATCTGAATGTGAAAACTGGTTTATTCCTTAAAAATAATTGGTACTATGTACAGTATATGAATACTGAGCAACTTCAAGCTTAGGTAAGTGTCATCATGTTCGTGAGGATTTAGGAAAAGGGGAATTCAATACCATTTTCTAAAAATGTTTTGCCAATTGTTTGATGAGACGCACTATTTTCATAAATTAAATAATTACCTTTCAAAAATGCTGTGTTCAAATTAGTGTCTTTATTTCATGAAGTTTTGTTTCTTCATATAAGTGCGTGAATGGCTCAAAAATCTTTAAAGTTCCTTGAGGTGTTCTTAACAGATTCTTACAAGATCTTACTACATCGGTCGTGGGCTGCAATAGTGGCACAATTTAAAAAGTCAGGTGTTGAGATAAATGATTTTGAAGTGATCACTTTGTTTTGAAAGCCATCATTCTTGCATTAACAGTTCTGCCATTTGTTAATGGAATGCTGTACTGTAAGATGCGCTGTTGTCGTTGAAGGAAAGTAGACCAACCTGCAAATCTGGAGAGTGCATGTAGTCAAAATTCGAATTTTGTGAGTAGTGCCTCTATTGCAGCCTATGAGGGATATACAATGGTCTTGAAAAGTGTTAAATCTGTTCTACATCCGTCTTTCTTGTTAGAAGCGGGATGTTTTGCATTTATTTAGTGAAAAGGAATACGTTCCCCTCTCGAGAACGGCATCAAGCATCATTAAAGTACGCGGAGTTACCGAAGGCTGGGTGTTTGTCTCCTGCGTTCGACCATTACTGTTTTCACCGCGAGTTAGCGGTAAGATTGTTTCCATACATACTACTTCCCCATCACATTCATCTACCATCGTGCACCTCTAATGACCACACTACCATTTCCATACTATGGAAGGTAAGGGGGAACCACTACTGTGACTATCTGCCCACGAAAGGGAAAGTTGTAGTGACTCCTCTCACTCTTAGAAACCAGTCTGGCACTCGTCATTCGTTGTTTCTTGCTTCAGAAATCTACTTCATTAACAAACATAAGTAGTACGTGGGATAGGAATGTTTGAAAACAAACCGTGACACTGAGTGATTGACACGGCACCATTTCGGCCTGCTGTTCGATCTCGAGTGTAAAACTATGAGAAAATTCGAAATATTGACCGTGCGGAAGATGCCACGTTTTAAACATGGAATCTGATTGTTATTCTACAACCTGCTCAAAAATTAAATTTAAAAGGTCGCAATACGGCAACCCAAAATTTAGCAACTATGGCTAAGACGTCTTTTGAACATTTGAAAAATAATCATAAAATACTGGTGGAAAATGTGAGATAGGGGAACAAGAGTACCAAGAAAAACCTGCCACGAACTACCTTTGTACACCGCAAATTCCACGGATTTGAATCCCGGTTAATTATACTACATAAGTATAAATTTATAAACTCAAAATATTAAGTACATTATACTGTAAGAGGCGAAATGCCGCGGGGAAGACAAGCTTCCCGTCACGAGCTTTCCGCCATCCTGTGCACTACCTCGTTTACAATACTGTGTGGTTAATTTAACACAATTAATTTCATATTTTTTTAAAGGAAGAAGTTGGCATGGATTTTGAGAAAAGTAGATTTGTACTAGTGTCTGGTAAATCTACTAAACTACAATAATAACTAACAACAAAATATTTGAATACACATCTTTATAATTTGTTAATTATATTAACAGACGTTTTTCATTGGCGAGGAAACGAACCATGCTTTTCATACAGCATGCATGCCTGGGGAGAAATAGAACCTTATAATAAAACATTTTGCCAATTTAGCAGTTTGTATAATTTTTTCTAACATTAACAATGCATAAGACACTACAATTAATGTTTGAGCCATTGTCTCTTAATTCAGCATAAGATCTTTTTTCTAGAAATTAAGACGGAATATCCAGAGGTATACGGTTAGCCACGTAGTATGGTATATGGTATGTCCAGAGGTATACGGTTTGACCACTACATCACGGCTCGTCCGCCTTCTCCAGGTTATCCACCATTCCAACAACCCCGGCGACGGAAGCCTACGTGTCGGCGAGAAACTTCCGCGTAGTTCGTCCCTGTAGGCGAGGGGCGTGCGCACTGCGGCGGCGCTGCCTTAGGGCAGCCGCGGGGCGCGCTGGCGACGGCCATCGGCCGCCGCCGCCCCCGCGCCGCTGCTCCGCACGCTGTTTGAACGCGACCACATGTTAATTTGATGATGTTTGTGACTGCGCCGGGGACGCCCCGGGAGTGCGGAAGGGACCTGATTGTTTTAAAGTGGGCGGCGCCCGAGTGGATTTTGTTCGTGTGCTTTGCCCTGTTGGCTTTTTTTTCTTCTATGAGAAAGAGAACGAATATATGATGTAGTCTGAATAAGAAATGTGTCTAAGAACTGGTTTCATGCAATGAAATTTAAATTCTCTGATATTAAAAGCAATATGCTCAAGTAGTATCTCGATGTGCTTACATGATTGAAGGGTGTTTGTATTATATTAGTATGAGGCCTCCTCCAACAGTGTGCCACAATCAAATAAAGACTGAATAGTATTGAAGTTTGGTGTACTAATATTGTTATAATAAACAATTGTTTGCACAATATTGTACTTCGCAGACGTTGAGCATACATTGACATATTAGTTTACAAAAAATATTGTTTTGCCTATTCATTGGAAGAGGATAATATGGGATTGCCAATTCGAAAACTTCAAACATCAATGTAAAATAAAAGCAAGAAACAAATTCAAAATACTGGAATAGACTTCTTTTAAAACATTGACCGCTTCGATTAATGTTGCGCGTTTCTCAAATAGTTCTCCCTTGTACCTGCAGCTTATTCGAGTTCAGTGCACCCAGTGACCTCAGCTTCTCCTCTGGCTCAGGAACGGTGTCCCGCAGGGTCCGGTAGCAGGCGGCGGGTAGTCGATAGCGACGTCAATACGCCGGTCGGTTGGTCGGGTCGGTCGGTCGCCCCAGGAGCGCCATCGCCGGGCGACGTCCCGCGGGCCGTGTCCCGCGCCGCCGACACCGCCCGCGTCGCCGCCCATGCATATTGAAGAGGCCGCGGCGCCCACGACGCCCCGGCCGCGCGACGCAGGGCGACGCGCGCCCTGATCCTCCGCGACGCGACCCCTCGGCGCCGCCCCCGCGCCGCCCCCGCGCCGCCCCCGCGCCGCCCCCGCGCCGCCCCCGCGCCGCCCCCGCGCCGCCCCCGCGCCGCCCCCGCGCCGCCCCTGCGCCGCCCCTGCGCCGCCCCTGCGCCGCCCCTGCGCCGCCCCTGCGCCGCCCCTGCGCCGCCCCCGATACTCTCGGTGCCTGTCACACAGAGCATCACGGTTGAAGACTTTTCTATTTTCCACGCGCGATAACAACGCCATCCACCCCACCCTCATCCCTCAAGATACTTTAGAATGGAACGAACAAATGTTCATTCTTGCGCCTCCCGGTACTCTTGTTTGTTTTACCCATTCATTACGCATCTTCCAACGTGTTCGCAGTGTCTTCAAGTGTGCTTGGCTTTCTCGCTACTCGAACCTCACTGATTCGCGTTATCTCTGAACCGTCCAACCCCCGTACTTGTCTACGTAACCGTTCCTTCATAATTTCACATATCCCGCTTTCCCGCTACCTGAAAAATTGTTCTTAATTTCATTTCACTCCATTCACTCCCACTCCTCGTCTTCCCTATTCCTGTTGTCCGATTGCAGGGTCACTTCCGCTTCTCTTCCCTCCCCTTCTCTATCTCTGTCTGTCTCTCTCTCTCTCTGTCTGTCTCTCTCTCTCTGTTTGTCTGTCTGTCTGTCTGTCTCTGTCTCTCTCTCTCTCTCTCTCTCTCTCTTTCTCTGGCACCACGTACACATCTCACTTTGGTCTCCTCTCCTGACGTTTGCGCTCTCGGATACACACTCCTCCGCGCTCATTTAGACGCTGTCCGCGATTCAAATATCTTGTGAGTTCTCTCATCCTGTCCGTTTCCAGTAAACTTAGTGGCAATTTCTTCAAACAAGTTCGCTAAATCATATGCTAAGCCACGCAGATTTTTTGAAAATGTAGTTCCAAATGAAAATTCAAAGCGCAGTTTTAAATCTCGAAAAACGTTTGATAATTTTAATGCCGAAAAATATTGGTTGTGATAACTTTCGACCCATCCTTTGGCTTCATATTAGTAAACGTAAACTACCCCGGCTGTAACAACCAAATTAATTAAAACGTCAGTTATACAATCAACACGGTCAACTAGTTCAAATTCCCCACCATGACGCGGGCGGGAGCGGGTAGTCACTTTGGAAAGGGTCTTTCGTTTTATTGCCCCTAAAAACAGCACGCGTCGCCCGCAGAATTTGCAAAGGCCATCAGGAGAAGCGCATTTCTCGCGGCCGTCCCATCAACCGGGCCCGGAAACACTGGCATCCGCTGTGCATTCGCGTGCCCATTGAAACAACACCGATTCAAACGATGCGTGATGGAACGACCCATAGAGTATATTGGAGCGAGCGAATCAACCTTTATCACCGGCCAGGAATTCGAGCCGTGACGCGACGAGGGGTGGCGTTTGGTGGATAGGGTTGTTTGACGGGGGAGGTGTGTGCATGTGTAACCTAGGAAGGGGTTTCACCAATGGGATTGGAAACGGTCGCTCGGGTTTCCAATGGTGTTTGAAGTTTGACAGCAATAAGTGAAACCCAGCGGGACCTTATGTCATTTGTAAGAGAAGCCGGAATGATAAATAATGAATATCTTAAGTAAATGTGAAGCAGTTGTGTGGAATTCAAACGAAGAAGAGTTAATTGATATATAGACCAGAAGTATTCACTGGAGAAGATAGTAAAAATAAACAATTTCGTGCATATTAATAAGATCGTTTAGAAAATAAAGGTTGTTAACAAAATCTTTCGGGTGTATAGCTTACTGGTTTAGCAACAAGTACTCGTACGCTTGGAAAAGTTAATATAATTTCTGTGTTTTTTCGTAAATGCATTTCTTTCTTTTGTTCTTATCGGATTATCTCATACGCCCATATTAGAAATACATTAAAATGAAGGAAGGGAGGATGTGGGTAATTGTTACGAAATTTTGCGAGGATAGTAACTATTCTCTTATTTTGAAGGTCACGCGAACAAAGTTTAATTAAGGACGGAAAAACAGGAAAGTTAAAGATAAAGAAATATTATTCTCTATATATTAGAAAATAAAAATCTGAAAACTTAGTATTCGTCAAAATACTCTATCTGGCTGTGAAGACTCTATCAAAAATCGGTTTAATCATTCCACAGACAAGAACTGAAAAAAGAAAAATGTAATGAATTTTATATATCATGTGTATAACAAAAAGTCTTAAAAAATACGTCATTTTGAAACCAGAAAGTGACTCAACATTTTCTTTGTACATAGTAAGGTTTGTAGTCGGATATTGTGTATATGCTCCTTAATTGTATAGAATTCAGTTGAAAATTCAGAACAGAACCCATTCATAAAATTTTTTTCTCAAATTTTGATACAGAATATACAACTGACGTGCTCAGCTCTTCTATGTTATAGCATCGTCTGATTTTCCGACAGTTCAGGTAGAGCAGTCCTCAACATCATTGGTCATAAGAGATGGCATTTACCGGCACTAATATTAGCATTTTAATGATAATAAATTACTGAAAATCTGAAGTTGACCCAGACAAGGCGGCACAAAAAAGGGGGTTACGTCACCTTTTAATTAATAAGGATTTTTCTTCCTTATATTTTGCCATATCTTATGCATTTTCCTTACAAAAATATTATTTCAAAAATATTTTTGTATATGGAAAACTGAAATTATTATCGTGTGCCTTTGGTGTGAAATAAAACATTTTTCTACGCACGGTAGTATTGAATGGGTAAGTCAACAAACTGAAAAACATCAGCATTCATGTCATTTACTCGTTGTTTAATGATCTGGAAACTTGGCAAGTGACACACTAACGTGGGCTATATTATTGTGTATTTCTGAATTTGGCACCACAAGAACATCCCAACGCTACCAACTATTTCTTCTCTCCCATATTTATTGTCAGGGACAGCCACAACAACGGTCAGCGTTGCATGCGTCGTTACCTTGCCATAAATAACGATTTCTCAATTTTGGCGCAGTTTCACGACCTCAAATATATGTTCTCCTCGACTTGAGAGCGCTGTCTGATTTTCGCCGTCGTATTTCGTAGGACCTATTCGGTCGCTGTCTGGAGGAGAATTCTAGCTCTGATCGGTCGTTTTCTGTGGTTGCTTCCATCAACACCAGGCGAATGTCGCAACAGTACCCTAACCAACGGGCCACGGACCACTCGCGATGTATCTTTCCTCTTCCTTGTCTTATCCTCACCTCTTCCTTACACCCACTTACACTAACATGCACTACACTCCACACATGCCGAGAGACCGGTCGGGAGCTCAGAGATTGTCCCGGCGTGGGCGGTGCCCCGCTGGTGGGAGATACCTGGTCGGGGAAAACCCCTAGCCGACGGTAGGCGCCGGATCTCGCCATCCAGCGGAGGAAGATCCATCACCATCTCCCGAGAAAAAACATGCACCACACTTACGGGAATAATGTCCTCTGTAGTTGACACGCCCGGAATCAACCAACCCAACCATCGGAGAGGACCTTGCGAGGTCGGAAGGAAGAGCAGCGGTCGATGTGGGCGGCGCCGGTGGCGAAGGCGGCGGCGGCGGCGGGGGCGGCGGCGTCGCCGTTCGGAAGGCCTCGCGCCCGGGGAAGTCCCGTCGTAAAAATCCCGCGCCGCCTTTACGATGATGCATCTCGATACTTGTGCAGGAGATTCGGGGCGGCGCGGTGCTCGCCGTTGGTATTGCGAGCACATATGTCGATAGTAAAACCCCGAGCATCGATTTATGGCTCCGTTGAGTACCTCGGGGCCTTTGTGGTCGCCGTTGTTTACCTCAGACTGAGCTGCTCGCTTCGCGATCTCTCCGAGGCGACGGGGAACCCAGGATTCGCCGTGACGGGCGGACTTTTCCTTCCTTTTATTTCATTCTTTGTCTCTTTGTTGTGCCTCCTTCCCTTCGCCTTATTCTTCTTTGTTTCGCTTTCTACAGCTTACAACTTCAACTTTCAACAAGCATTTGTACCGTAATATTTAACCTTTTTATAGACTACTGATCTAATTTAATGCCTGTATGCTCCTTTAAACTATTTGCTCTTTTCCCATTATTTCGATCATATTACCAATTTTTTTCATTTTTCTTCAATTTCTTTTGCAAACGTGCTCTTGCGTCACATTTTGTCTTGCTAAACTCTTTTCTGTATGGATGTATTTTTCGATTTAATTTTAACAGTTTTATCTTTATTACATTCATTGGACTTTTTAATTTTCGATTTGTTCTAATCTAATGTTTTTACACTTTATTTTCATGATTGTTACTGACTATTTCTGACTGATTCTTTTCTTTTCATTTGCTTATTTCATTTTTGTATCTTGTGAAAATTCTGTTTTTGTAGTTTGTTTTGAATTTCCATTTTATTTTGTAGTAATTTTTTCTCTCGTGGAAATATTCTCGAAATAAAATACCACGTAAGTGATATTCTCTGCAAACATATAAGCCACAAATGACTGTGATCATTTTATATTCATGTAACTTAATCCATTTTATAATTGAATCGATGATTTCAAAAGGGAAATAAGTCCTTGTTTCATAGTCTTGAGAAAAACAAAACAAGAAAAAAGTTATTAGCATTCACAGTGGAGCATCTGGGACATTTATGTTCTACGCAAAATTTGTTGAACTAATCGTTATTAATTGCTGAGGCTATTCTGTATACCACAAATGACAGTTTTTATACACTGGACTTATTTTCTTTATAAAATAATTATGACGTATTAAAAAGTATTTTTTATTTCTTTTATTTTTGGACGTATGAGACAATCTAATCATAGAATAAGTATATAACGATGTGAACTAACGTATTGTGCTATGTAGGCATTAAAAATACTCTTATTAAATTAATAATATCAGCATCTACTCACCCTCGATTTCTACTTGAGTCTGTTGCTAAGTCAAAACATTCTGGTAGAAATGGAGATATTCATGTGGGATGTATATTTTATTTCTTGAACATCGGTTATTTTCTTACTATTGATTAGAAGAGCTGAGCCAAAACCTTTCTTGAAAGGCAAATTTGCCCGTGCCTTTCCTTTTGACAATATGAATGAATACTTGATAATCCCGCGTGTCTACATATGTACTCACGTGCCATGAGATAACCAAAATATTCTCTATAATACATGGAATTTTAAATGGAAAGAGTGACACCAGGCTCACAATGAGGACTGCCAGGACGATAAAGAGACTTGGTTGTCTTCTTAAAATAGTTCGACCACCAGGTTTTGAAGTCGATGATGACCTCCGTGTCTATTATTGTTGTCATGAAGCTTTTAGGCGCAGCTAGCTGATAATACTAGTTATTTTGTGTGAGGATCAGAAACTAGTTCCGGACTTCTTTCTCTTTTCCAGTCATTAATAATTTTTGTTGGCAATTGAACACAGATTTTAAGCTGGACATGTTTCACTTTGACACTGATCTATAACTGGAAGAATAACAAAGAAAATGGATGTTACAACTCTTTTTACGAAAAAAAGGAACTTATTTCTCTTTTAAAACACCGATTCAATTACAAAATTAAAATATGAATAGAAAAATATATTTAATTGGTTCGGTCTTCATAAAATTATGTTTCATAGTATAGTTACCTAATATTGAAGTAAAATTGTAATACTAAAAAAAAAAATACTGCCGAAAGATCCTTTCTTACTCGTTTAACCCACAAATTTTAATTATGTTTCCGAAGGAAGCCTATTTAATCCCGAGTTCATAATTGTTTTTTTTTTACTTAAAATACTTTGTTAGTTTCAAACCAGCTTCTGTTATTTACTTTTAAAACAGTTATTAATTCAAAATGATTTCAAGAATTATTTTACAAGAACGTTTGAACTGATTTCAAAATCTCTCTGACATAAATATTTAGTAAAACATTACCAAAGGAACAGTAAATCTTTGCACGAAATATCCGTTGACATCGTCCCATACATAGATTGTAATCCTCGCCAGAGTGTCTCCCATTAATATTTATTAAAACAAAGACAAGCTGGCCTCCCCCGATTCTCAGAGTTGGTCACCCTCCTTCACCGGGAAAAAAAATCTACTTAAGAAAATTGAAAAACTAACTAATCCTCGCTCTAAAACGCGTGTATGTATATCAATATCTCCATTTTCTCCGAAATTAACAGCGACAAGGGAATACGAAAAGACAACGACGCATCGGAATGAGCATTGTAATCTCGTCAGGGCGCAAAAGTATTCTTTGCTTTCGCGCCATTCTCCTTTACAGATCGTCTTTTGTCTCGAACGCGACAACGACGGGCGACAGCGCTGACGGGGGAAAAAAGGCAATGAGAGACGCGAAAAGTGCAGAACGATAAAAGGAAAGAGACGAAGAATCATTCGTGATTTGCCAAATGCCCGACGCGTTGATTGCACGCGACGCGGGTATGACGCGCGTATTGTGCGGGCGACGCGCAAATTCCTCTATCCATTAGGCTGATGAATCGATAGAGCAATAGCTAGTAAGTAACGCGGGGGTATCGCGCCGCGTGCCGTGTCTTCTATTCAGCGGAGGCGCGGCGCTCCGTGTCCTCGGGGGTGAGGACTGGAGAGAGCCGGGGATTCAGTGGGGCGGACGCGGGCGCGAGAGCGGCAGAGCTTAGGCGCCCCGCCTACCCCGCCGCTTCAGCCCCCTCCTGGAGGACTCAAACCACGCTACCCCTTCCTCCCAGTCTCCGATTTTCACTCCCCTCCGACTCCCTTATCCCTTTGGCATCTCTCTCCTCCTTCGCTTCCGACTCTTTCTCTCCTGTTACGTCTCCCTCTGCACCTCCCTCTCTCCCTTTGCCCCCCTCTCAACTTTCCCCTCTCTCTCCTCCTTCGCCCCCGACCTCCTGTCCTCTGCGTCTCACTCTCCCCCTCTGCCTCCGAATCTCTCTCCGCCTGCCTCTCTCCTTTCTCCTCCGTCTCTCGTTTTGCCTCCCTCTCTTCTTTGGACTGCCTCTTCTCCCTCGCCTCCCTCCCCTCCACCTCGCTCTCCCCCTCTGCCTCTCTCTTCCCTTTAATCTGTCTCTCCTCCTTCACCTCCCTCTTTTTCTCCACCCCCGCTTCTCTCTCCTTGCCATCCCTCTTCTCCTCCCCCTCCCTTTTCCAGTTCACCTCTCTCTCCTCCTTCGCCTCTCCTCTTCCATCTCCATCTCGCACTCCGCCTCCCCCTGCCCTTTCGCCTCTGCTGCCTCTCCCTCTGCCCCCACCCCCGGCCCCCGCCACCCGGAGGCGGATCGGCGGCCGTCGCTTCTCATCTGTCTGGCTGCCGATAGCGCGGCGCGCTGCGCGCTTGTTCTCGCCGCCCGCCGTGATGTATGAGGCGCGTTGCCGCGTCGCATCAGCGGTCTTCGCGCGCCGCCCGCGCCGCCCGCGCCGCTTCACGTCGCCCCGCCGAGAGGGTCGGCGGCGGGCGCTGAAGCCCGCACTCCCACTACGCAGATTTCCAACGGCTCTGGGCTTTGCACTTGCTAATATGGCTTGTTCTCTGCAAAATGGACACTTCCACCATATAGCGAGTTGTGTTATTGTTTCAAGGAAATTAAAACAATGACACGTATATTGCTTCCATCCGTTAGATTTCTTTCCAGAATTAATCGTATTTGTATGGTTTATTGTTATATGTTTGTTTCACGTGTTACTGGCTGTGATTTTGTTTAATTGAAGCTCTGAGAATAATAACGGCAGATCCCAACCGAAGTTCGTTTGAAGAAAAATGACTTTGTGTTTTCGTTCATTTTCACTTAAATTCCACCCATAAAAATGTGTCCGAAGTGTGAGGGTTTTGCCATATTCCAATTCATTTAATACTTTAGCGAATGATTGGTATATGGCAGGAGTTTTACTTCTAACTGAAAATGCGAGGTCGGTTGGGATTTGCCGTTGTTACCCTGAGCACTTCAATTGTGGCGCCCGTTGCTAATGAAGGTTTGCCATAGGAAACCTCGTTTCTTTTATTTTCAAATTCTACATATTTAACCGTCCTGAAAACGCCATTATCTAAACTAACACCTTTGTACAAAAAACGCCAGTAATTTTTATAAAGAAGAATATGGCTTGAATGCTTCCATTATAGATAGAATGCCCTTTGCTGATGCTATTGATGGATAGTGCTCTTGCAATTGCGTGGATGGATCTTGTTGTTTCCGGACATTAGGACTTATATTCATTTTCAAGTCATGAATTACAATGAATACAGTAGGATAATTTTCAATCAATGTACAAAACCGGTAAATGATACATTTAAAAGTGGTTTTTCTTCAACACTAAAAGCAACTATACCATCTTTCTATCATTAAATTATCATACTCAAGACTCAAATCTTTTCCTCTTCCTATTTTTCAATCTTTCCAAAAGATACCGCAATTTCTCCTGAATGTCTAATTGCCATCACTTACTTTTATCGATCAAAGACCCTAAATCATTTAACACCAATCCTTTCCTCCCTCGTTTTTACTCCAGTGACATTAGCGAGTGAGAAATCATTTCTTCTAATAACGTACGTACTATTGTATTAAAATAATGTATTTTATTGCAATTATGAAAGTGCGGCGGTCAGGTGGAAGAGCAGGCCCACTGACCTGAGCCTCCCCACCAATAAAGACATTTATTTATTTATTCATTTCATTTATTTTATTTATACAATCCTTAACCGGGAAGTGCCCGCAATAGGTAGAATAACGTCATTGCCCGCTACTCTCGGATATAGCTGCAACTTTTTGTGAATGCGAATGATTTGATGCTCTGTTTACTGAAATACGTATTTTATTTAGTTTGTACATGTCCTCCAATGCAATTGTTAATGAATCATACAGTGCAGAAACATTGTCTGAATATTTATGGTGAGAAAGGTAAAAATCGACAAAGTTCAAGCAAAAATCATTAAACATTTTATCGTATTAAATAATATTAAATACAATTTTCAAAGTGATTTTGGCGTGTTCTAAACAAATATGTATTTTACACTTTTCACAAATATATTTAGAAAGTCTTTGTCTTTTTTCGATTTTGCAAGGTTTGCATTTTTTTCATTTCCGTAAAGACGTCTTCTGCACATTTTCTTCCTCTTTGGGAAGAAATTGTGACAGACTATCTTAGATAAGAAAAATAATTACATTCTTTGAATAGGCACTTGTCATAGACACGACTGAAAATAATGCCATGATTCGTATATACTGCTAAGGCCAAGAGCTCACAATGCACTGGCGCCAGTGCACGAAACGTATCTGACATTCAGTCGCTGTGTGGAGGAGAATTCCAGCGGCCGGCTGCTCTGGTCGGTAGTTTTCCGTGGTTTCTCCGATCAACACCAGACGAATGCCGGAGCAGTACCCTTACAAACGGGCCACGGACCGCGCGCGATCTTTCCTTCCTCTTCCTTGTCATATCCTCTACCCTTACACACACACTTACGCTAACATGCACTACACTACCACATATTCCTGGAGACTGGTCAGGCGCTTAGAGCTTGTCCCGGCTGGGGCGGTGCCCCGCTGGTGGGGGAGTCCTGGTTATGGGGAAAACCCCACTAGCCGACGGTAGGTCGGCGCCGGATCTCGCCATCCAGCGGGGGAAGATCACCGCCATCTCCGGAGAAAAACATGCACTACACTAACGGGACTAATGACCAAAGCAGTTGATGAGCCCGGAAACATCAATCAATCAATCAAACAATCAATCAATCAATCAATCAATCAAAAGTATCTGACAGATATCGCGTAGGAGAGCGATCAAGTTTCAACATGCTCACGGGAAATGATTTAGCGAAAGGATAAAAATAGAAGACCAGGCGTTCTCAGAAAAGTACAATGAAGGAATTATCATGAAATATCAGACGACGAATGCATCGCAACAATTCAGGAACATAAAATTACCGTGGCTTGGATCTTACAGATCTATTGCGGCTACTCCCGGGTTAAGTACGTACATGCAAATCATCTAGGCTATTCTATTATTTCAAAATGTAACATCAACAGAAATAGTTATACGAGTACCACAGTAAAAATGCTTTCGTGAAGGCAAGTTAATCAAAGATTATTTTATATTAAAATATTGCACTTTACTTGCTCAAAGACAAAACATTTCTCTGCATTTTCCTGCATTTTAAACTCTAAAAGTGTCTAAAATCAATTTAGTGCCCATTTAACACAGTTCTTGAATTTACACAATCATTTCAAAAGGGTCTTTGAACAAAAAGAATACCACTTTGTAAAATTGCTTCTTATGCTTTCGTAACCTACATATTCTTTTGTAGGCCAAGCGTAGTATTTACCTCCATACTCTTTACTCCCTTTCTAGCCACAGAACATTGCAGGGAGAGCAGATACGTTCTATGCAGGAAGAGTCGCCCCCAAGATCAAACCTCATGCGCCTCCACGTTTCCCAGCAGCCGCAATCGCTTTAAAATTCTATCCAGCCGCTATTTTTTATTCGGTTCCTGAATTGTTCATATAGAAGGCCTCGCCTTTTATTTTTAGGCGGCCATGCTTAATGGTATCAGAAGGCAGCCAGTCTATACGACCGGGGACGCCCGCGAGGAAACGGCAAAAGAAAGCGAAGGAGGCGGGAATAAGCGAAAAGAAGGCGAGCGAGCGCGCGGGCGGGCGGGCGGGGAGGAGCGGAGGGAAAACATATTTGATGTAAGTGGCAGACCGACTCGCCCACCTTCCTCTGGCAGCCGCAGGGCCCCCGCCCGCCGACCTGCTACATCCGCCCGCTTCCATCTCTCCCTTTTTGCATTCGCTATCTGTATCACCTCGCCCATACATTGTTCATGATCCCATCTTTTTATCCTTTGTGGAAGGATGGAATATGGAAAAGAGCGGCGCCGAAGCTCGCTTCAGACGCGAGAAGAAGCGGTTTAGCCCTAATACGACCGAAAGACGCACGCTTCGCTCCGCCCCGCCCCGCCCCCTCCCCGCACCACTTACGACCCTTCTCGATGGGAGGAATAGGAAAGTAAAGGCGAGCATACGTATTTCTCCCGCTCCCATCCCCCCCGCTTTACCTTCCACCATCCAGGGCGCGCTCTCGCGGAGGCGATGCGCTTTTGTTTTTCGCTTCGGCACGCGGCGCCAGGGCGCGTGCGGAGCGTGCGAAATGGCGGCGACACGACGCCGCGCGTCGCGACGCTTCGCTTCGCTAGCGCCACTGTGTCTCGTGCGGGAGAAGCGGGGCTGAAGGCGGCCCAGTCGGAAAACTCGATGACGCTCCGGTGGCTGTTTTGTGCTTGGATGTGAGGGGGAGTTGTCTGGGGATGTTGTATGCCAGGTGCTAGGATGTGGATGGATGATGAAGCTTCAAGCTTGGGTACTGTATTTCTAGCCAGGTAGATGCAGTCGAACGCATCTTGTAACACTCCTGTGTGATCTAGCACTGTTTATTGCGGTCGTTGGTTCGGAAAGGTCAATTTGAATGATTTGTTGTTATGATAGAGAATATTTCAATTTTCGTCCGCTAAGACAATATTTTATCTTGAAGTTTTGTTTACATTAACTTAGCAATTTTTTTAAAAAGATAAATACTGTGAATTCTGTATTGCAGTGAGTAATATGCTTAATAACTCGTAGAAATACAATCTAGCCTTTATTTTGAGACGCTGAGAACTTGCTTTAGACTTCTAAATGGATTTTGAGCAGAAAAGTCTGAGAAATACTGTCTTGAAGAACGTCATTTAAAATTTTATCTACCAATAGTAAAGAGCTAAACGTTTTTTAAGACACGTCAATCGTGAATTTTATGTTCGCGAAGACGAATTTTTGTAGTGCCTTATGGAAAACGCGCCTTACAGAAACAAATCCCTATTTTGATCATTTTGGATGATATTAATCATCATAAAATGTTCAATGACGAAAATACGTTTTCTTATTGCTTTGAATTAGATAAATAACTGCCAATATACGTTAGAAACATTGTCATATCAGAGCGGAATAATTAATAAAAAAAGATTTGTAAAGTTATTTTATCATAGATTATGCGAAATAAAAGTGCTGTCGACAATGCTATATGAGTAATCAGTAACTAATGAGAATGTTCTTCTCAGAATATTTTAATTTGATTCTCGAAAGAGAATTCTTTCTTGTAGAATCGAATCATTTCACACCTCATGTGAAGACTATTTCTAGAAATGTAAAGAAGATTTCTGAAATTTTTCAAAGACGAAAAGAAACGAGACAGATGGCAAGAAACTGACGTAGAATATTTTTAGATGATAAGAAAGAGATATTGTGAGGAGGAAATTAGATGGCTGCGTTTGATGGCACACTACCGTTGAATAAGAAAAGTGAGTGCGAAAGTGCGGCGTGTAGAGTCAAATTTCTATTACTTTGCATGGTACTTTTTCATTTTAACATTACTCAACGGATTTTCTTGTGAACCCAAAAGAATCTAATAAAACAAGCTAACAAGTTCAATTTCTTCTCTTTAAATTAACCCTTTTTTAAACTTTAAAAAAAAACTAATTCCAATATGGTTTTTATTTAATGAAAAATAAAATTACCCATTAAGTAGTGAAAACATTGCCAAAAACAATAAATGTCTCATATAACAGAAATATATATTTTTTAATTTTTACAATTAACTCAAGTCTTAATAGATTATTAAAACAGTGAAATATTACCGTATATCGTCTAACATTTAATCCAAACTTTTTGAACCCTTGTCATACACAAAAACATTGTATAAAAAGAATGTTACTAGGATCGGGCATCAGTTAGTTTTTAATTAATATTCCTACATGTAAAAATTATAATTTTTTGGATTGAATTATGTTATGAGTCTGATATAGTTATTGATATTAATGTGAACCTAGAGACAAAAAGGAAACATCACAACAAGCAACCTCTTCCAGACATTTGTGGAATCGTTGCGAACGCAAGAGACGTCCTCGTAACAAGAGTGTGAGCAGTCGCAGCCTCGCAGGAGCAGCTCCACGCGCAGCCGCATCGATTCGCCCTGCGCGCTTTAATTGTTTCGGAGCCCCGGTCCAAGGAAGCAACGAGTTTTTAAGGCTGAATGGGGAATCAATGTCACAAGTGAAGATGAAAAAACACGCCAAGGGGGAGCGGCGCATCCGACGCAGGAAACGTCGCGGGGGCCGCGTCTCTACACTCGCTCCTTCAAGGGGGCGGGACGGGGCGGGGGCGGGGCGGGGCGGGGCGGGGCGGGGCGGGGCGAGGAGGAGACAATGATTTGGACGCGCCCGCGCGGAGCCAGCAGAGAGAGGAAACGAGAGGCATCCATTCTGTCTTTCTTATCTCCCTCGCAGGTTTTACTACTTATATAGCCCATAAGGCAATCCTTGAAATTAAAACCATGAAAAATTCAATGCATCTTGGGCATATTTTCGTTCCGTTCATTCGTTGATTTGCAGATGAAGAAATGTGACGTAGGGGAAGGAATGAGAGGGAAAAAAATACGCATAAAAAGAAAACACACGCAAGGGGTTCGTGGAGAAATAAAATAAAACAACAGGAGAACGAGAAGTAATAAAAGGAGACAAAAATAGCATGCGTACCGAAGGCTCTTGCAAATGAGAAGCGAAGAGATAGGAACGGCAGGGAAAAACTATGTCGTCTAGAAGGCTTTGCGGGCGGGGAAGTCCCGGCCGCATCGCTTCTGTTTTGTTTTATCAGGGGGATCCGTGGGCGCATTAGGGGCTGCAGCTAGGTGCGAGCGGAATGAGGGGCAGTTCGACCAAGCAGTCGGCACCTCAGGTGGAATTTCAAGAACCGCCGGTCACAACGTCGGATAGAGGATCTCTTTCTGTTAGCAGTATTCAATCGTAGGTTTAATATCAGCTTACGTGAATAAAGTGTGAGGATTGATTCTTTGAATTTGTGCTCGTTACTTAATTACACTGAAGTAAAATCAATGATGCGTTGTAGATTTTAAAAAAATGTAAATCGTCTAACACGCTTGTGTGTGTGTGCGCGAGGATATTTTCTAATGACCTGGCATAATGTTATTGGTAATTTATTATTTTATTTCCCTCTTGAGCAATATTCCTGAAAGTCCACCAATTCCACCACAGTCAACAACTTTATCATTTCTTTAAAACGCCTAATCATATTTGTTTCTTACTTTCTCTCCCCCTACCTTACCAATTTTTTACTCTTTTTAAACTATTTTACATTTCGTCACCAAGTTTAGATATTACAGTTATAACTTTCTTTCTAATGTATTTCTGAACGGTACCCTTAAAAGAAAATTTGAGTGTGCATTGTTCAGTTTCTCAGCAAACATTCCGAAATCGAGAAAATTCACGAAATATTTTCTTAATTCCAATAAATTTTCTTCTAAATGCTTTTTGATCCATTGAGATAACGCATTTACGCTTTGAGTAAGTAAATGTCAAAATTGTTATTGGGGTTTTGCCAGGACTTTGCATTGCATCTGTTTACAGTTGACAATAATAAAGATAATCGTGACAAACACGGCAGGTTATTGCGGCGTGGGATCAGGTGTAGGAAAGCGAGGCGGGATTGGGCAGGACGGAGCTGGGCAAGTGGGGATGGTCGGGTGGGACGGCGAAAGGGCAAGGCAGCACAGGCCAGGACGGATCAAGACAGAGTGAGGTGAGTGTACACCATACACAAAATTCATTCCCTTTCCTGTCTATTAGAGGATTGGGATTAATAAATTCCTGGAAAACACAGGGTACTTCAGCTATTTCTACAAGATGATAAAAGGCAATATGATATCATCATTAATTTGTCAACCGACACCATTCCGAAACATTAACAAAAGTGGATAATTTTACTAAATATCGTACATACTCTTCTCTTTGAAGATTCTGTATAAAAATTGCATTATGATCGGAATAAAAATGTTGATTTGTGTGAAAAAAAATAGTTGCTGATTTTTAACAGAAAATTCGAAAAAAATGTAGCTCAAGTTACCCCCGACCAAATACTATGCTTTTCAGTGAAAACAGCATTGAAATTGGTTTAGACATTCCGGTGATCATCCCAGAAAAACAGAGAAATAAAAATCATTAATCGATTGATTTGTTTTCCATATCAACCGATCAAGCACATGAGTTTATATAAAGACAATGATTTTGAAAGCGCAGACATTATTGCTATTTTATTTATGTATAATATGTTCAGTTTGGAAGACCCAGTAATGGGAAACGATATTGAAGCATTCTTGAAAGAAATAATATTGTGTTGATGTTTAACAAGTTTATATGGCTGGTAGCATAAATTCAATGTATCTCTTTCAGCTGCCTTTCTTTTTATTTAGTAAATGATGTTTTTCCTGCAACCAGTTTCCTATGTCATTTCTTGCATACTACCAGAAAAACCGCCAGTGGTAAATATTAATAGATTTTTTTGCATAGACACTTTTATTGAACATACAGATACTTTTCATAAAAACCTCAGTTCTAATGTTGATACTTTCTTAATTCTATTATCTGAGAGAATCATACGGGTCATTAACGACACACATCACAGTATCACCGATTACTTAATATTTAATATGATCTACTACTTCTATATATTCATGTTAAGCACTTTAAAATTGAAACCGTTAGTTCTGGGATAATGTAGTTATTTGCAAAAATATCAAATATAGACTGGCAAGAATTGAATAAATGGTCTGACTTAGAGGTAAGATACAAGTATACTTCACTGATTCACTGATTTAATCATACCGATTATTAATAAATCTCTATATATGGGTGCGTTAAATCACGTAATACAAATTTGAATGATATATGAAAAGATTTCAAGCACGACCCACCATCACATTTTCAACCTTCACCTAGCTTCACCCTCGCTTGCACTCTCCACTCAATCTGTCGGAAACGCCTCACTCTGCGAATCGTCCTGACTAATCAGGGGGATTAATAATGGGCACGTGGATGTCCCGTTTCCCTCCGCCCAACTCCACCCCTCCCTCCACTCCCTACCCCAACCCGGCCCCCTGCGATGCGGCGGTCTTCAAATCAAGAGGCGTCCGCGTTGCGGTGTACGCTCTAGTTAAAATATTCTGCAGCCCCTCTCACGGTCGCTGCGGCCTCTTCATACTTCTCCCATCCCGTACCTCCACCTCATTTTATTCCGCCCCCCTCCCCGCCCCTCCCCGCCCCGCTCTGCTCCGTCCCGCCCCGTCCGGCCCCGCCCCCCCGCCCCGCCCGGCCCTGCCTGCCTCGCCTCGCCTCGCCTCGCCTCGCCTCGCCTCGCCCCGCTCCTCTCCTTCACGCTCCTCCCCGCTCCTCCCCGCCCGCCCTACCCGCCCCGCCCCCATCCGCCTCGTACCGCAGCCGCCTGAAAGCACCTCGTTTTTCCCTTTTCTTGTTATCGACATGAAAACGAACGAACATCGCGGAGCCCGCCCGCCCAGACGGCACTCACCGCCACGTCAATCCCAAGGGCCGGATCTGAAAGTTCACCCTAGACTAATATTGAAAAGATACCTATATACACGACGCTCCCGCAATTCGGAGCGGATCTGAATGCTCCCTTTTTTCAGATTGGTCGTCGAAAATACTGTAACAGGATTTTTTTCATAAGGAGCGGAGGGAACGAAGAGTTGAATGTAAGAGAGAGCAAAAGAGAGCGAGAGAGGGTGGGGGTGATGGAAACGCGCATACGGAAGATTCCTAATTGGTGTATCAAGTGGCGTCGTCATTGGAGGATTGCTCTTCTTGGACGGAGCTATCGGGTTTGTTAGGTCCGCCTGCGCTGAAGCGGCAGGCGAAGCCACGGGCGGCGGAGACGAGGGTTGCGGTGAAGGGGAGGGTTGTGTGGGTGGGGACGACGAAGGTAACGGGCGGACGGCGGCGATGGCGAAGGAAGCGGTGTGCGTGGTAAGGAGATGATAGAAAAGGCAAGAGTGACGCAAATGTGATGATGTGGAGTCTCCTGACAGGGTGGGAGATGAGGTAATGGAGTTGGCAGTGAGGTGTGGATGGTAACGACATTTGGATCGGCGGAGGGGTGGGTTGTTTTGAATACGTGTTAAGAAAAGTGTGTGTGAGGACTGAAATTGGTGAGGAACACAGGTGGTTGGTGGAAAAAATGTATGGATAGGTGAAAGGGGTGTCCAGAGGGTTTGAGGAGCCATGGGAAAGAATGGGGTAGCGATGGGTCAAAATGAAGGGAAATAATAGAGTGTCGCTTCGAAGACACTGAAACGACGGATTTGTGCAGACGTTTTGAGGGAAACTACGCTGGAAGAAGGGCAGGAGTAATAGGAGGAGGGGTAGGCAAACCCACGAACGATGTGGAAAACGAATTGGGCGGAAGGTAGGGTTTTGAATAGAGACGCATGATGCCAAACTGGCTAGGGTTACAAGCATTCGATAACGTGGGGCGGCAATGATGCACACGGTAACCATAAAACTTTCAGTACGTTTGCGTGTGTGTGCAAAGTGGAGAATAGCGAGATAGCGGATGGTAGAAGCATGATGAGACGGAGTTGGAGAGTGCAATGATGGCGTCAGCCTCGTTCCCAGAATCGGTGTAGGTTTTTGGCAGAGGAGCGGACATAGTTGGAAAGCGGAGGAGGATTGGAGGACTGGGTGACTGTGTGTATGTGTGTGCAAAGTGGAGAGTAGCGAGATAGCGGATGGAACATGATGAGACGGAGTTGAAGAGTACAATGTTGGCATCATCCTCGTCCACAGAACCGGAGTAGGCTTTTGGCAGAGAAGCGGATATGGCAGGAAAGCGAAGGAGGATTGGAGGACTGGGATGACTGTGTGCGTGTGTATGTATGTGTGTGTATGTATGTGTGTATGCATGTGTGTGTGTGTATGGGTGGGTAAAGTGAAGGGTAATGAGATTGCGGATAGTAGAACCATGATGAGTCGGAGGTAGAGAGTCAGCCTCGTCCACAGAACCGGAGTAGGCTTTCGGCAGAGGAGCGGACATGGCAGGAAAGCGGAGGAGGATTGGAGGAGTGGGATGACTAAGGCGACTACACTGCGGCCGGAGGACGGAAGGCGATGTTGCAACGTATCGAGGGGAGCGGGGTTTCAGAGGCGGCAGCAACGGCGGAGCGGAGAGTGAAGTGGCAACGTAATGACGCGCAGATCGCGGCCGTCCTCCCCGTCCTCGCCGTCCCCGCCGTCCCCGCCTCCCCTTGTCGCCCGCAACCACTTCCTCCGCCGATGATCTCTGCCTGCGCCATAAGGGGGCGTTCCCCGCCAGGAATCGGCCTGCTTATTGCGGTCGAATTCACGCATGAGATGGCGACCCCAGAGAAGGGTTGAAGTTGGGAGCTCGAACTGTAATTTGTTGGTTGGCTGCTAACTTGTCGGCGAAGTAGGGGGAAAATGAATCTGTTTCTGAAACATGAGAAGGCTGTGGAGAAGTGGAACTAATGAAATACTATTTTCTGTACGTGTAAGTTTTTAAAGAAGTAGGTATGTTTTCGTATTATTGAATGGAAGTGTCTAGTACCTATTTTTCAAGTATTTGCTGAAGAAATAATGTTGATGAACTGGTTGGTTGGGTGACTACATTTAATTCAGCTGACTGATTCACAGTCCTTCTGTGCCCTCTTCTGACTTGTGTGCTGCCAATAAAGTCGAAGCTTGCTGGGTAAAATGAAGCCTACAGGACCTGTGTGAGCGTTATGAAAATCGTTCGTATATCGCATGATTCTGCTTTGTAAAGGCGGTCTTTGATTCTTGTTGGGCAGGACAGACAATGTTTCAAAAAGTTGACCTGGATAGCCGCAGTCGCTAAGGCTGGAGGACCGTAGCTCCCTCGGCTTGAATGTCCGTGTGGTCCTTACGTGTTATTTCTAATGTTAAAACTATCATAGTGGTCGCTACATGACCAAGGTTTTGAATATCGATCTAAAACAATGTTCCAAAAATATTTAATGCAATGTTAAGAATGTCTGTAAAACCAATTCTTTGTGGCGGTAAACGCGTAAATTAACTTCACTTTGTAGGCAATAACAAGGGAACTCGAATGTTAAGAAAGTGTAATATTTTATTCATACCTAATGACCATTACTGAAATATGTTGTATTCATCGTCATTAAATTATGTAAATACTTTTTATAGAAATACGTTCATTACCTGGTCATTTTTCGTCAATTTTTACTCTTTTTAATTTTTACAGTCATTTCTTTATAATATATTCTCATTTCGAGCACTTTTTGTTTTGTTTCTTTCTTTTTATGTGTTTCAAGGTTTCAAGTTTTAAACAACATAATATAATAAATAATTATTTCAATAGGTGTTTAAAAGTTTGCCATTCATAAATTAATTTTCTACCCCTGGGCATTATTCGAGCGGGCATCATCATCGCATTGCATTAGGAAACAAAAAAAAAAGTTGTTAAGTATTCTGAACATTTTACTAGGTTTTGATCGTTTAAACATATAAGATGCCAGCCTAGAACGGGCTCTATTGGAAAGAATAATATGAAAGGCTTAACGTTCCTTTCGGGGAGCTGCGATGGTCGGTGAGCGTTGTGCAACGAGCGCGAGCAGATATTCCCTGGATGACGGATGACGCGGCGGTGCGCGTGAAAAAACATGGCGGTAGGTCGCGCGAAGGCCCTCGGGAGCCCCCAGGGTGCTCGCTCCCAAGGGCAGTGGACGCGAACGCGAACGCCCGGGGCGGCCCGCCCGCGGCGCCCGGGGCGCGGCCGGGCGACGCCCCGGGCCTCCCCACCTCCAGCGCTGGCCCGTCCCGCAAGCCCCGCCCCGCCCCGCACCGCACCGCACCGCCCCGCCCCGCGCCTCACGGTCTCGATCCGTCAAGCTCGGTGCCGCCCAGCCCCGCCCCGCTCCTCCGCGCTCCGCCCCGCCCCACCCCTCCTCTCTCCGCCCCGCCTCTCCCTGCCCCTCATCTCCCCGTCTCTCCCACCTCCGCCCCACCCCTCCTCGCCCCGCCCCGCCCCCGCCCCGATCCGTCAAGCTCGGTGCCGTCCAGCCACCCCACTCCGTGCTCCGTCCTGCCCCGCCCCGCTCCTCCTCACTCCGCTCCGCCCCGCCTCTCCCGCCCCTCCCCGCCCCGCCCCTCACGGTCCTTATCCGTCAAGCTCGGTGCCGCCCAGCCCCATCCCACTCCTCCGCGCTCCGTTTCACCCCCCCCCCCCGCCCCGCCGCTGCCCCGGCCCGCTCCGCCCCGCCCGCCCATCCCTGCCCCGTCGCGTCCCGTCCCGTCCCGTCCAGTCCCGTCCCGTCCCATCCCGTCCCGTCCCGTCCCGTCCCGTCCTGTTCCGTCCTGTCTCGCCCAACCCTGCCAGCCGCGTCGCTCCCAGCCCCACCCAGGTCGATCTCCCGCTCAAGTCCCCTACATGCACAAGCGGTTCACGAGTTGCTATTATTGGGCCCAATAAGTCAGTCTACTTCGCAGTCTAATTCAGAATCGAAAACATTAGTAAATACAATATATGAGAGTAAGTAAAAAGTTATCTGGTACCAATAAGCATGATACATTACACCAAGTGCAGTAAATAAGTATCTCAATTTTTACAATTTACTATAACAGTTCAGTGACCAGTTTTCAACATAATGACCCTGCATTTTGTGGATATGCATCTACTGAAACATGCCCGACGTTGACTGGTACCAATTTGAAACAAGCCCCGTCTTTCTATTTAAAAACAAGCCCCACTTGGAGCGACATTTTGAAACATAATTATTACTGATAAATGTAATTTGGGCGCCAGGAAAAGGTTACACTTGAAACCTAATGATTCCTACGTAATTTAAATATCGCTTATTCCAAAATTATGTTGTGCTAACTCAGTTAATTGGAGTTCGAAGTTCATAATTGTTGCTACTTACTCTGTAACGAATTATTCAATCTGCCATCCGTACGGAGTGGCGAGGAATCTGAAAATCTTATTAAAATGCTGGATTGCACGTTACGAACAATGATAATCAGCTTTCTTTCAACTTAAAAAATTATAATTTATTAAAATATCAAATATGATTCTGTTGCAAGTTAAACAATTATTACATTGATAATCAAAAATGAGTTGATCTTTGGTTATGACCAGTTTTCTCTGTATTACAATTGTTATAAAACCTTGTTATTCATTCGTGGGTCTTCGCTTGCTCTTCACTTCTTCATTCGATGGCGCCCCATAGAACCTTCTCCGTCCACGCAGCAGAATCTTGCTTCTGGATAAAGTCCTCGCCTAATGTCCGGGATCTGGTTTCAAATTCTCCCGGCGATACTATCATAATCCGTGACTTCCGTCACTTGCGTCTCGGGTGGACTCCTAGACACGTATTTACTTCCTACAAGAACGCTCTATCCTAATACAAGAAACGATAGTTAATTTTATACAACTGCCAATTATAGCCTTTCCTCGATCTGGTAAAATATATCAGGAGCCGACCCGCTCATCACCGCGTTGCTCGAGCGAATGAATGTTCTTCTAAAAACTCGGAAGCATCCGAATTTTATGTCTTTTTCTTTTGTCTCTCCAAATAATGCTTATTCCGCCTCTGCTCTGTCATTTCAACTTAACGAAAATGATCCTTAACGCCGGTTGTTTATTTGCCACATAACGACGACCCCCTCGCGATCGTCTATTGACATCCCTATATTCTATGTCATATAAAATGACATTTCCATAAAAAAATGGTTCGTCATTTTGGTATATCACACTATTGATTCTTGTCTGTCAAGATAGTCGTATATAAGATAGGGGAACCATAAAATGTAGACAGATGGTCACAAAACTAACCTTGTATAACTACCCTTCATTTCCGTGTCTACTTGTTCCAGCATAGCACAAGTTTTACGATACCCTCTGAAAATAGTTATTATATTAAGTGCATTATGTTATTGTTTTGTGCACGATCGCGATTAAGGTTTTTTTTTGCGGAGACCGATAGATCGAGCAAAAAATAATAACTTCACTTATGAATCATAATTTTTTTCTCCGATCGTACAAAAATGTTTGTATTAGAAGTCATTATTTGTTTCATCTCTTCTCTTCTTGTCTTTACATAGTTGGAATTTAAATAGGAACCCCACCTTCGTTAACGTTCGAATAACAGAAGGCCGTGATTTTAAGGTATAAAGTATTGGCTCATTGCATGTTTCATGCGAGTTCCTATTGTGTAGCTGTTACGTCCTGGCCATAACTGAATTTAAAATGATTAAAATCTATGTTGACATTCCACATGCATTGTTCGAATTTACGAACGCCACAGTATCTAATTTACTACCCATCATTTCAGAGATATTTACGAAAATAACTTACTATCAGTTGTACAAGTGTACATCTACATGAGAGTATATATCCTGAAAATCTGATTACGGAAAGCCTGTTCTTTGTGCAAACTGAGAGTGATGCAGCTACGTTGATATAGTGACAGCGCAAGCAAACTTGAGGTGATAACGCTGAAACTTACCACAAGTAAAATGACCAGTGTAAAACGAACTGTATCTTGCAGAAAGTCACCTATCTGTACTTTCCGTGGCACTCTCACCAGAACTTTAAGCAAAAAATAATTAACGTTACTTCAATATTATATTTAAATGAAGAAACTTGTTTGGTTGTGTGTTATGTGCATGTGTAAGAGAGTGTTAAGGTAAATGAAGGAAGGAAATTCTGTTGATTCAAAGAAATATACTCGAACGCCTGGAAATGCATTCCGACCATGACCACTCGATTTATGTATTTAACCCAGTAGGCCCGAAAATTAATTTTTCCATCACATTTTCTCCCGGATACGATTATTGTTCCAAGAACATTGAAATCGCGTTTTTTAAATTTTTATTCTCTCGTTTTTAAAATGAAACGTACAGGATCGAATGTATCAAATTGAATTTTTGCGTGATTACAGTGTGGAAAGCGACTTTTGATCATGGAAGCGATTGAATCCTAAAAACGACAAATAATTAGAAAACTTGAATCGTTGCTGTTTTCTTTCATCCCATCCCAGTCCTAAAGAAACGTACGAGCTTTTGAATACAATATTTTTTTTGTTTTTTTATAGCTTAAATATTTATTTTCGATAACTCTTTATAGATCTATCTTTAAATTTGAATATGGTTCTTACATACCATTTTAAAAAACATAACCAATCCCAATGAATTTATGTATTTAATCACATCATATATTTAATGCAATTTCTGTAAAACCTGTTAGAAGAAAATGTTTTTCCCTATTTCGTCTTAAAAGTATACTGTGTTATTGTACTGAGGTTTTAGTTAAGTTAACGAAGTGGTATCGAATACAGTTTTATTCAGATTTCTTATACAGTGTTCTGTACCCTACTTCATATTACTAGCATAAAATAATTGTCGAAAATAATTATAAATATATCCGAAAAAAAATTTAGAATTCAGGTGAGAGAAAATTTAGAATTCTTCTAGCATTCTCCTACACTCCTTTGATGACTTCTCATACAATACTTTCACACTTTGCGTGAATTAAAATAATTTTTGTACTGGAGAATTGAGAAATTTTTCATTTATCGGTAAATGGATGTTTTGGAAAACCTTTCATTTAGGTCATGAACATTTTTTTATTTACTTTTTTCGCCATAATGGGATGAAAGAATATATGCACATATGGCTAAACATTTAAAAATGTTAAAATTAACAAATTTTTCTTGAAAACCAAAGTACGAATTCACAACTAAAACTAAGATGACTGATTATATTTCTTGCATCATTGGTGATACACGTGAAACCATCGTTGATAAACATACATTTCCATTCAGTTTTTCAAGTCCTACCTGAAAGTGTAAGAAAAAATAGCTGAAAAGAAAAGACGAATAGAAATTGGTTGCAGCAGGTGACACGCACCCCGGTGTGTTTGGTGTGCCAGGGCGCGACGGTGCCGCGTGCCAATACACAATATCGCACCCGGGCAACGAGTGCGGGAGTGGGGGTGGCAGAGGGGGCGGGGCGGGGGCGGAGGTGGCGACGCCTCTGCGGAGAATCCCTACTTGCGGCGCGCCCATAATTAACAAGCCCCGCGCGGCCGAGCCAAGCGTTTTTTATTTATAAAATCCGTGAAAAGCCCGCCCACGCTCGCATTGAACTTGTGTAAGTCTCGAATGGCTGTAGTGTTGTGTTTAAACCTAATGAATAGATTTTTTATTCCTCTTTCCGTCCGTGAAAACCACACGTACACACCTCCGCCGGTTCTCCCACAGGTACCAACATTGCCTTTTTTCCTCAGTTAACCTTTTTTTAGGCCGTGCAAAACTAATTGGAGTTGAGAAAATAATTAGGGAACAAGAGGCCTCGCCTCGGGGCAAGAGCTGCAGTCTTTTCGCAGCAGTCCCCCCCTTTAATTACAGGAATATATAAGTGGTTCATATTTCACACATACCTCCGGATCGCACAGAGCGGCGACGTGCGCGTCTGTGTGCGCGATTTTTGTCTGTATAGATACGTGAATACGGGGGTTCGTCGTGGCGATGGTGCCCGGAGCAGGGGAGCCTTGTAGCAGCTTCCCTGGGAGGAGAGAGAGCAGAGGCCGGGGAGAGGAGAAAAAAAAGCGGCGAATTACTACTTGTCACCTTAGGGGGGTGTGAAAGCTGACACTCCGTCCCCTTACTCCCCCGAACGTCCCTCGACTGTCGCGAGGGCGCGCCAGCTCCGCCGCCCCGCCCCGCCCCACCCGCTCCGCACAGCACCGCGCGTTCTTTTCATGTGTTTCATCTCACTTAGTCATTACCCTCCTCATTAATTCTACACATTCTGTTCTGTGGGACTCCGGAGGTGGCTCTTCATATCACGTGTAACACCTATGGCTGCGCGACCCTTCCGCGCGCGCCTCCCCGCCCCGCCTGCGCCGTGTCGCGCGCTCCGCGTCCCTCACCGCCGCCGTCGCCGCCGCCGCCGCCGCCTCCGCGCGTTCTGTATGTTACATTAGAATAATTAGACAGTCTCGGCCAAAGGCGATGCACGGACAGGGCCGTGTGAAAACCGAGTATAATATGACAGGACCTGGGGCTCTCCAGGGCTCTTGTCTTGCAGTGCGCCGTTGCCACTGCGGTGGGCGCTGACTTGGTGCGGCCGGGTCGCGGGAGGGCGGGGAGGGGAATTCCTGGAAGGGTGCGGGGTGGGGGTGAGAAGGGCGTTACATGGCGGCGGGGTCGGAGGGCGGTACATGGGAGGAGGATGGCTGAATGAAATGGACAAAATACTTTTTTGAGCTGGAAGGCTCAGGTGACTCATGGATGGAAATTGTATTAAGAAACATAACGAAATGTGTAATAATTATATTGCAGGCTATATAGTTTGGTGAGTTGCTGACTGCGAATGCATAAGTAAACTACTTCTAAAATTTTTGTATTAATGTGTAGTTGCTTGATTTGGAGAAGGTAAATTTCTGGACGAAAATAATAATATATGGTACATTTTACTTACTTCCCTTTTAATTCAGTAGAACTATTTTAGAATCTAATAAATATATTTAAACGCAAATTTGCATTATTTATATGCAAATGAACGTAAACAATTCTCTCTCCGAAAATTCGTCCCCCTCCGTTACTTTTGCTTCACTAAAACAATCCAGTGTAAGAAAAATCACATCCTCGTTGTTTGCACGTTTCTTTCAAACCAAATCCTTCCATTTCAAAAAATTTCACAAGAAAAGCTAAATTTTCGAATTTACATGCGTTTTCATTAGAACGGGACTTACCGCTACATATTTGGTAGGAATAAGAAGCCATTTGAACTCTCATTTCTCATGCGGTAATGAAGGGTCTGATGTACTTAGCAAATCGAAATGATTGAAGGCGTTGTCATTGTCAACAATGACAACGCCTTATTGAAATTATTTATTTCAATAAGAGCAGCTTTCGATGGCTTAGCCATCATCATCAGTTTTCTGCATTCATCTTTTCTGGAAGTCACAAAAACGACTGTCCAGACAGCAGAAAACTGATGATGATGGCTAAGCCATCGAAAGCTGCTCTTATTGAAATAAATAATACTGTTGACAATGACAACGCCTTCAATCATTTCGATTATGTAAATGTCAACTACAACTCACCACTAAACCAATGTACTTAGCAAAGCTGTAAGAAAGTAAATTTTTTGTAACAAACGAAATGAGTAGATTTTGAAAGCAAACACATCAGCTTAACCTCCTTTAGCCTCCGATCCTTTCCTCTACTGAACCACAAAGCCCTTCAACGTTTCTCAATGCCCCTCAACAACCCTCAACATCTCTCAGTCTCTTCCAACGTCCCTCAGTATCCCTCAACGCCCCTCAACGTCCTTGGATGCTCCTCAACCCCTGTCAATGCCTTTGAAATCCCGGCATTACTCAACCGCCCGATCTACACCCAGCGCCTGATGCCTTATCAGTGTTGTCGCAGTGGCGTGAGCCGTGTTTGTGGATAAAGGTGTTTCTCCCTCAGAGCAATTTTCCTGTAAGCGGGCGCTGATGAAGGACTCGTAGAGCTGGTTTCACACGACTCGCGATAAGACAAAGAGGTTTTTCTCGCGGTAACGCACACTTTAGAGGTATTGCTTTTTGTGTTGAAAAAGATGACAGGTTATTAAGAACGATCAAAAACTGCCTCAGAGATATGCAACGGGAACGAGTTACTGCTACCACCCTACAAACACCGAAATACACTCAATATTGTAAATTTAGCAAAGGACAATTACCAAATTTTTCAAGTGGCATGACGATGGAAATAAAGGTAGAATTTATTACAATTCTTGCACGGAATCACGCAATACTTCAAGCGCCAAACGTGCTGCAGAAATACCTCAATATTTCTTGTGGGTGCTTTACTTCAGGAATTTTGTGAGACGGAGAAAAATGGCATTCCTTTCGTGATATAAATTAGATAACTCCCGAACAACTCGGTCGCCGGGTTAGAGTAAAAACGACCATAAATTCCATCACCCTAAACCTTTGTAAGTTATGAATATTTTAAAGTTCGTTTTTCTGTGAACATATTGAATTAATGTGAAAATCTTATGCTGAAAACTATTTTGAATTTAGAACAGAAATCCGAATTGTAAGAGTTTTTCTAAAACTGTACTGCTGTGTTTACAAAGAAAACAATAATCTTCTTTTATGAAACAATTTGTATTATATGACTGAATTACTAATTTAATACTATTTAATGTAATAATTTGTCAACAAACCAAGTTCAATGTGTGATGTACTATATAAAGATATAGGTAGTAGATCACACATTGAACTTGGTGTGTTCACAAATTATTACCTTAAATAGTATTAAATTAGTAATTCAGTTATATAATAAAAATTGTTTAATTATATGAGATATAGTTATAGAGATACTATATTGCTTGCTGTCTCTGTGAACTGCCAGATAACTGTATAAAGTTCTTTGGTCAGCAGAATCTGAGACATTTGAACGGAACGTTACGGAAATAGCAAGTAATTTGATACTGAACCTCCAATCACGTCAATTCCTTTTGGGTGTCATATAACGAAAGAATGAAAAAAAACAGGAAAATAAGAATGGTAACTCTTTGTTTGGCTCACTGTAGTTATATCGAGTATAATTTACGTGTGAGAAACGCATTTTCTCCGCGCTTTACTAATCATGAACAAAAATAAATATACAGTCTATCCATATAATTATGTAGTAGCTCCATCACTCTCAAGGCACGTGTAAGTGAGAGCTTCTGCCGCGTAAGTTCAGGCGATACAAGTAATTACAGCACGAGCAACGCACGTCCGGCGCTCATCGAGTGCATAATCACAATGCCCCAGAGCGCATCCTCCGCCCCTTTTAGTTACTTCTTTGTGAGCTCGTTGCAGCATACAAAGGCCGCCAGTCTTATGGGGAACAAGCGTATAGAAAACTCGCATGCTAGCGGCTTTGCAGCCTAGTGTCAGTGTGCGGATTATTAGGGAGTTGAAGAAGAAAGCTCCTGATGTTTATGTTTCTTCTAGAAAAGGAAAAATCTTCAGAGTATGTAAATAATATATAATTAAATAATATCTGTAAAGTACTACTTTTGGTACTTTCGTTTCATGTTGATAGAAATGTTTAACTTCATTTGCAAAGTATATTTGTTACTAAAGCTAAAAACTGTGACAATATCCTCTGTTGCATTGTTGACAGAAAGGTCTTAAGGTTCTACTTCTCTCAATGGCCGATTTTTGACTTTAGCAACATGGCGAAGTCGAATTGATCCACTATCTGGCGGATAATTCCAGCAGTCTGCTTCTCTGATCAGTAGTTCACGGTGGTTTCTCCCTTTGGCGAATATCGGAGCACCACTTTAACAAATTGGACACCGACTCCGTGCGATCCTTCCCTCTTTGTTCTTACTGCTCCCTCTCTTCTTACACACACACACACACACACACACACACACACACACACACACATACACACCAGACACAAACATACACGCGCGTGCATACACTTACATGTACTGCACAACTCTAATTTTGGGAGTTCGTCGGTAGCTTAGAGCACATCCTGGGTGGGGTGGTGACCTACTGGGGAGATACCTATAGTTAGGAAATTCGCAAACCGACGTGTAGTTTGACACCGGATCGCACGATCCAGCGAAAGAGGAACACCGTCATCTTTCAGAACATAACATGTCCTACACTTACGGCTCTAATAACTCAGGCAGTTGACGCGCCTGGTATCAATATTCAATCGCTCACTAAATTTAAAACATGCACTTCAAAACGAAACTAATTTTTCAACCAGTTAAAAAAAATAGTTTACTGCTTGTATCAGCAGGAAATGTAAATTGATGTACGGGACATCATAATGCCACCAGTCACTATGTATCACGGCAGTGCTCACGCACTTCGTAGCGCAAGTTGTTATGCTGTGGGTTGCTATCGCGGCGTGAGAGCAAGATTTGAACATATAAAATGAGAGACAAACACAGTGAGTATAGGAATATAAAGAGCACTGCAGCACATTGGTGATCCCTGTGTATTCTCTACTAAATATTTTGCATGACGATATCTTAGTTGTGCATGATATCCGAGACGTGTTTCCCTTCTGGTCGATATTGGTATACTAATCTCCCTAGCGCATGCTTAGCGAAATGTAACAGCCTTCTTGTATATGTGAGTATCTATTAACACACAAAAGTACATCCAGGTTGATACTGATAATTCTAATCTACACAATGCATGCTTAGCAAAAATGTAATAGTCTTCTTGTGTATGTGAGTATATATTAACACACGAAGGTACATCCAGGTCGATATTGGTAATTCTAATCTACCCAACGCATGCTCAGCAAAAATGTAAGTCTTCTTGTATATGTGAGTATATATTAACACCCGAAGGTACATCCACGGACTCTTTTGTGCGCGAAGGGAAAACGGCCTTGGGGCTATCGGAAGAAACGTCCCACATATCTCCGCACAGCTCTGACTCTGCAGTGGCTGTGCCAGGCTCCAACGGCGCTTGCCTACAAACCGAGCGGTCTTTCTCCGTCCCGGCAGCCGGACTTCCGATTGCAGTTAAGACACAAACGCAGCGATTCTAATTTTCTAACGGCGGCGCAGCGCGGCGCCGCGGGCGTCGGGGCGTTGTTCCACGGAGAATACAACTCGTCTTTAATAACGCAAGACGCCACACGTATTGCACCGGCCTTTTGTCTCGTCCTTAACATGGAGGCTTTCGGTATTTAGTTCTTCATTTTTCCGCCCGGGGCCCAGCGAGCGCTGAAGTAGTCTCCGCATCACACACAGACAGAAAAATAATGAGACATTTCACTTCAATCCTTTTCTTTCGTTTTTTCCGCCTCTTTTTAATCACTATTTTTCTCTGTATGTTTCCGTATTTGAATTGTCATCTACCTGGTCTTAATAAGAGTGCCTTGCGCGGCGTGGCGGCGGTGGCAGCGAGCGCGCGCTAGCCCCTGGGCGAGTGCGCGACAGGAGGAGGCGCGGACAAAAGGAAGGACGTTTTAACAATTCTTTCTTCTTTGAGCAGCGTCTCGCGACGGCGCTCATCAGGGCCTTCGCCCCGGCGCCCTGCAGCGGTAATTGGCGGCACTACACGCCGCGCCCCCGGGCCCCGCCCCCGCCCCGCCCACGCCCGGCCCCGCCCTCTCTCAGACGCTCGTCTCGACCTGGATCCAAGACGCGGCTGTGCCGGTGCTCCAGATGCAGCCGGGTCTCTTTCGCGGGTGGGTTGTCGGCGTGGATCCTGGATGCACGCACCAGATCGTCGTACAGAACACAAATATTAGATGGTGGGCATCAAAGAACTGAAGAATTCTTTTTTCCAAAGAATACATTTTGATGTGTGAAATGATAAATCAAACTCAATTGAAATCCACATTATTTAATTTTAATCATGTGTAATATTTATTGGGGATTTCCTATTTAACTAACATTTACTAGTCACAAAAATAACTTTCTATCTGGCCCCGCTCTCTCAGACGCTCGACTCGACCTGAATCCAAGACGCGGTTGTGCATGTGTTCGAGAGGCGGCCGGGTAGCCATTCTTTTTCGCGACTGAGTTGTGGGTGTCCTCGGTGGAAGCAAGGACCAGATCGGTCGTCATACTGAATGTAAATATTAGTAGTATTTTGAGAAAGGAATTTTTACAGTGACTGTGATAACACTAGAGCGAAGAGCAAAAATTAAAATGAATAGATTTGATCTTTTGGAGACGCTGTTGTGGCCTTACATTAGTGGATAAAGTACCCAATGTTGGCATTAAAAATCAAATAGGTATTGATATCGATATAATGGATGTAATTGATGCCAAAAAGATTGAGATGATATGGTGATATTCAAAGGATGACGGACAATCGATGGCCTAAGAAAATTTTAAAATGGTTCCCTCATAGAAATAGGAAGCGTGGCAGACCAAGAAAAACATGGGAAAATGAGATAGAAAAGGCGAGGAAGGAACGAGATCTTGCAGAGGAAGATTGGGAAGATCGAAGGACGAGGCAACTATGAGAAGCGGCATTAGCTGTAAAGAATCTCGCTAATAGGTACTACTACTTCTTCTACTTTTTTGAGAAAGCACATTTACTAGAAAGAAATTATTTGGAAGGGTGAAATGATAAATCAGACTCAATTTCCATTCATATTATTCAGTTTTATTAATGAATACTTGCTATTACAGAATGCTGACTAAATATTGAATAGTTTCAAAAACAATTTTCTACCTGACCCCTCCCTCTCAGCCTCCTGTCTCGACCTGCAGCCAAGAAAAGACTTAGACAAGGCCATAGACAAGGCCTTAGACCCAGCCATAGACAAGGCTTTACTGGAGATGCAGCCATGCGGGCAAAGACGCTGCAAAGGTTGGGGTTGGAAAGGGTTATGCCTGGCTACTGTGATTGATGTGCAAGATAGTTGCAAAACGCAAAAACGACTTTGGTTGTTAATACAGATAGTTGTAAATATTCGATTTATATCACAGTATTTAGGTAACAAAATGCTTTCAAATGAAAATTTCCTGCCCTCTCTGGATCGTCTAAGACTCCATCTCAAGACTTCCGTGGTGCTTATGATGCAACTTTCTCCAGTGTCACTGTCGGGTTAAAAGGTCACAGGTTCCAAGAATCAGGCAACTCGAATGTGAGTTTCCGATTAGAAAACGAAGTAAGTTTTGTGACTTGGGCAAATAAAAAAGTCCATAAGTAGAGGCACGTTTTTGAAAAAAATTAAATTTGAGATGATAAACCCCCTTTGTTATCCATTTTTTATTATTATCTACAATTTATTGCGCAATATATATTAAGCAATTATTACTTTCAAATGTAAATTTCTATCTGTGTTTCATCTTACTGACGTTTGCCCTACTTACTACTAAAACGGACTGTGCGGAACTCGAGTTGCAACTATGCGGGCTAAATCCCCGCTGTGGTTGGGTTGTTCGTTCATACCCCGGATGGGAGCGAGCTGCAACCCGACAAATCGAAGGTGAATATTGTATTATTAAAACCAAAACACAAATCGAGTCGTATTCCAAGAAATATCTTGAGACCAAGCGTATTTTAAGAAATAAAACTGAAATTATTAATGAAACTATATTTTTGTTGAGAATTTTGTTTTACTGACCCCAATTCACATAGCAAAATATTTATAAACACTCAATGCTTTTATTCTCCTTTGTAATCTACAATCAATATATACCAAACTGAGAACATGTTCGTACTAGGAGTTATTAGAACGCAATTCTCCTAATAATCCACGCCCTTCCATTATTATTACATTATTCTGTCACCTTAATTTAAAGGAAAGTGTTGTATTACGTGCGAAGCATAAGCAGCAATTTAAGTCAGTACCAGGTAGCTGGAATATGAATTTAATTTGTACGAAGTTAAATAATTATAAAATTAAAATATTTTATTGCTAGTTTAAATTATTGGGAATAATATTAAAGCAGTACTAAATATCAAGCAAGATTATTAACGTAAATCACTTTGTATAAAATACATAAAATTAGCTAAAATATACAAAATATTTTCGTTTATAATTGAGATTTTGCTTATAGTAACAAATGTATCTACCCGATTCCAGAACACAGCATTGTCTTTACGAATAATTTTAAGAAGAAATTCATTTTGTATTGGCACGTGTACAAGTAGTATTGCAAAGCTCGTATATCTTGACAACAAACTAAGTGTATCCCTGGAAACCCCACGAAAAGGAAATAAACTTTATCATCTGCAACCAGAACCCGCGTTCAGCCCTAATGCAACAAACGACAGGGAAAACTGAGACGTCCAATTTCCGCAGGGAAGGAACGGGCCGCGCCAAATGACTCCAATAAGGCGGCGATGGGCGAGGACCCCTCTGACCAATCACCTGGCGGCGTTCTTCCAGAGTGGCTCCCGGCTAATTCGGGGTTAAACGCGGGGGCGGACCGGCCCCGGCCGAGGGGTCGGGGGCTTGCGCCGTTTATTTCCCCGGAATTTCTCCCCGGTCGGTCGAGGTTGGCCGGAGTTTATCGATAAAGGCTTCCTTTTCTACTCCGGGCCTTCCCGGCCCGGTAGCGCACGAGATCTTCCGTTCAAATAATGTTATTTTTATGGGTTGTCAAGCCTGTTAAAGGGCGAGGCGGAGGGGGCGGGGAGGGGAGGGGAGGGGCGTGGGCCGGGTTCCGCCCTCAGGAGCCATCCATTATATCGGTCGTGGCGGGCGGGCGGGCGGGCGACCTCGCCGACTCGCCCCCGAGCCGCAGTGGCCCAACTGCTGCGGGCCGCTGTTTGCGCAGACATAAACCCGGCGGGGCGCTATCAAACTGCGCGTGGAGGAGGGGAGGGGATGAGGGCGGCCAGTGCTGCTGCGATGCCGGTGTACAGCAGAATCGGGCGACGAAATATGGGCGAAACACGACGCGGTCGCCTCGGTTAGGTAAGGAAGGTGTATCGCGGAATTGTTGCATATATTTACCCAACATTTTGGAAGTGATCAGTTAGTTTTCGGTTATACTAGCTGAAGTACTCAGAGTATTTATTTATCACTAGCAAGATAGCGTTACTCGGACTTTCTTCATATCCAATTCTTGTTAAAGAGGAAAAGGATATTTTTTTAAAATATAAATCACGGTGTTTAAGTCTGTTATTTTTAATGTAATTGGTTCAAACCTTAATAAAATATTATAATTTTCTTTCATCTTATTTTACAGTACGTTGCTATTAGATTAAACATTTTACGCCCTGCTACTAGGCTCTACTAGGCTCTACTAGGCTCTAGCGAATCGTTTGGTAGCACTTCTATCACACCGGTACTGGCCTCTGGCGGAATATTTTAGGTACCAACCTGCTTGTAGCGACAGGCAAAAAATAATGATCGCGGAACATCTACCAAAATTTTATTTAAATTGTTTATTTTCTGTATTTATGTTGTATTAATCTTTACCAAATTTTGCAAGGACACCTAGACAATTCTCAAGAATGACCTGAAAAACTTTGGTACCTCCTCATACACTACTTTTTTGTGGTATGAGTAGTATTGCAGCACTTCGAGTGATATTTAGTGAGACTATTCCACGAATTAACACATTACATGACTGCCATGGAAAATTAAAATCACAAGAATGAAGAAGAAGATAAATAATATTCAAACCGCCACCGGTCGCTATCGGATTACATGGAACTTTAATTCAGCTCCGAGTTATCAACGCTTCCTGCAAGAACAGTATATCCAAGGAAAATATAAATAACAGTTTAATGCAGAAAATAATTTCAACTATATTTTAATTTTATGTTAAATGAAATTTTAAAAAGAGTAATAACAAAACTACTTAAAAGAACATTTTTAACTTACTAAAAACACAATTATTAGGAAGTTGCGTCTTTCATGACTTGATATTCCAAGGAAGTCTTTGAAGTAAATGACGAAGAAGCTGAATTAGCAGAGGAACTCATAAATTTCATATCGATTGAATACACGTTTGTCCTCATCAAAGATTTTTCATATACACTTTTGGCTGTAATGTTACGTAGTTTTCATTGTATATTCTTTGTTCTCTTCACTACCTATTCTTCGCGTATTAACTGACCAAATTTTCAAAATGTTTGTAATTTCCACATTTGTAGTTTGTGCTATCAAATGCTTCAGAAAATTCTTGAAATTGCTTCCTCACACTTTATCTGTTTCTTTTTATGTTTTCAGGTATTGATTCTATAATAATATATTCTATTTGCGAGAGTGAAGCATTACTAAAACGATTGATGCTCACAAGCTATTACGGACGAGAAGAAATTGCTATCGTTAACAACAAAAAAGGTAAACAAAGAGATTACATCGGGGTCAAAATCGATAATTATATAGCGATAGACATCTGTAAATTGTTGAATTGGAATATATTCTTCCTTAGCATTGATTACTCATGACACGGACAGACATGAGTGAAATAGTCACAGTTGTGAATTAGCCAGAAAATTGACAAATTATATTTTTTTAAATTTAATTTATTTCAAATCACTCTGCAACTAAATGGTCATAAACGATAAAAACATGTGGAAAAGTTTAGTTAAAAAGGATTTTTTTTTTTGCCTTACAGTTAGCTCCGCCCCCCCCCCACAATCCGTTCATTCAGATGTATTACAGGTTGCATACTCAAGTTTAATTATCGCTACTCACTGATAGCTGACCTTCAAGGTGATATGATGTGATCCTAAATTGTATCATGATATACCTTCATCTCAAAAGTCGTTAAAATCAGTTCCGACAAAAGTACAAGTGTTTCGTCAAATTTTTTATTTGCTATACGACTAAGAGAAATGATGGTTTGCCTTTGATTTTCAGTCCGCGATCAGAAAAAGCTAATATTGTCGTTTCTACGGAATTCAAACCCACTATCATAGAGCAGAAGGATTTCCTCCCACGCCATTTTTAATCTTATTCTTCTTCCATGAATTCTGCTGCGAAAAGTGTAAAGATAGGCGGCGCTGTCTCACAGAGAAGACGAAGCAGATGTAGAGGTGATAGTGGGAACCACGAGTGAAACAAGTTATGAAAGAGATTTAGGATAATAGAATAGCTGTCGTTGAATGAAATGAGTAAACAGCAAGGCAAGAAATCTGACACATTGCGGATTTATTTAGTAAGACACAAAATAAATCTGTAGGGAGAAGTTAATGTAAATTATGTGTTGATGATCGGAAGGTATAGAATACTGTGCGACTGAAATCAATGGAGGCTAGATGTGGAAAAAGATAAGAAAGGTCGTGTTACTTCATCTTCCTGGGCCTCACCATTTCACGTATTTGTCGTCTGACCATTACGTTCTTTGCATTAATTAATGCTAGACGTCAGGAGAAATTTTATTTCCTTGTATCGCTAGTTTTTCAGCCATACAAGCTATTTCCTAACTCATACCTTACTTTACCTTAGTTAAACATCACATCTAACAGTTGAAAAGGGAAACACTGCCCATAGTTCGATTTCAAACAAAGGCATTCATTTTGTTGGGAATAATCATATTAGTCATCTCTTAAAAACGTAAATAAGTTCGTTAATAATTGCAGTAATTATTGTGCCTGTGAATTAGTGACCAGATCAGATTAACTCAATCCAGTAGATATCACACCTGTACGAATTCAAATTAGGAGACATTTAGTATGTAATAAAACATGTTTCGTAAAAGATGTTTTGAGGTACTGAAAATGTGATCAGAAATAAGACCATTAAAATTAGTTTATAGACTAACTATTAGTTGACAAATTAATTATTGATTGATAAATATATAGACCATTTTCTCACATTTTTCACTTCAAAAATTATAATTATAAATAAATTACGTAATTTTATATTATGAATTTTTGTTATTTAAATTGTATTCTTTTACAAAAGAAACAAACACGTATCACGCTTCAATTCTGAATTTCAGTCAAGTGATAGTCACATTATGCATTTTAAAAAAGTGTTCTTTATATGTTAAGTTATTATTATTTTTTCCTTTGACCACGGTTACAATTACATGTAATTTAAATTTAATGATTTAAGCACACTACCAATACGTTTTTGAAATGTTCTGTTCTGTGTACTTATAATCTACGTATTTATGACTCTGAACCCAGAAAATGAACTCCGACTGGCAAAGAAATATCGAAATTCACAAGATAGCTCTTTCAGGACCTGCCAAACTAAAAAGTATGTACACACTGTACTTTCTATTATTTATTTATGTACACACTTTATATATACACTCTATAATTTCTAATATTTTCCCCTTTCATTACCTTGCACTATCAATACATTTTTAAAATGTTCTGTATTGTGTACTGATAATCCACCTACTTATGGGTTTTTATATACTCTGAACACTGAAAATGATCTCTGTCTCGCAAAGAAATATCGGAATTTACAAGATCGCTCTTTCAGGACGTGCCAACGTAAAAATTATGTACACACTATACTTTCTAATATGTATTAACGTACTCTCTGTAATTGCTAATATGTTCCTCCTTTCACTACTGGGGAGGCGGCGGTGGGGCTCGCCGGTCTTACTTCCGGCGGCGCGTCTGGCAAAGGCGAGCCTTGTCGCCTCCGATCCGTCCACCCCCGCCTCGGTGGCTCCGTCGCCGCCGATAGCAGGCAGCCGCAGGGCAGACGAAGGGCGCTGCGCTCGGAGGGCGCCGAACGACCCTCACTTCCGGTTGCCCTCGATAGTTCCGTTTCCGGCAGTGCACCGCCTTGCGAGTATCGTTTGTTGCGTTTCTAGGTAGAGATAGAATGGAGCGAGTAAGACTCTCCATTTTGTAACTTGCCATAACACTTTTCAAACAAATCGAAATTTGCGCGTGGATGAAACATTAAGATTTAAAAGACATTACATAAAAAAAGCTTCAAAGAAAGGGAATTTTGAAATAAAGAACAGCTAAATAAAACTTGTCTTCAATAGTACATTCCTAGGACATTTTCCAAATTACGTTGGTACGCTGTAGTCTATTGTCTACGCAATTGGTCTAAAATGGCAGAATACAAATAATTGTCTTCCAAAAATTAATTTAATGTAGTTAATTTTCATCAAAATGAAATTAATTCTAAAAAAGGGCAATAAACATAAAGAGATCGTGAAAATAAGGTAACGAAATTCTTAAAGTGTGTTCAGGGTTTCAAGGGCCTGTACTTTAAACATTGATGTCCAGTTGGTGCCTCAGGGACGATCAAATTACTAACGTACATAAGAAAATGCCTACAGCTGGGACCCTCAAATTCAAGAATAGAGGAGCTCTTGAGTTCAAGCCCAAATGAAAACAACAAAATTAATGTGTTCCTTTTGTTTCTCCTAATTTATTTTATTGTTAATTAAGATTTCTTTATATTATATAAAGAAAGTTTGACTTGTGGAATGAATGTTTTCCTTTTCTTTATTCCAAACCGAAGGTATTTTCCACTATATTTTCACTTATTCACTCATACTCTTTTATTTGGTTTTCCCTCTCTCTTTCATTCATAATACGACACGAGTACAAGCCAGTACCGCAATACAATGATAGTTTATTTAAAAAAAATCACAATGATTTGAGCTTCAAATTCCATGATTAATCCAACATGTTTCTTTTCCTTCAACCCAAGAATATGTGGATAGAAGATAGAATAGTGAAGGAGAGTTAAGATAAAAAAGCCAGATCAAGAAAAAAAGAGAACTGGCAGTAGCTCCCCTCCATCACGGGCTACTTCGACCCCTCCGTGGCGCGGACGCCATATCTGCTCCTTCCGTGTCGTGTCCGTGTTGAACCAAAGTATTATCTCGGCTGTCAAATTATGAAATATAGATGATTAATAACTTTCATTGGCGATGTCTTCTGAAGGAAACGGCCGGGAAAGAAGGCGGCTCGCATTCATCATTGTGTCAAAAAGACTGCTGGTTCGTTTTTACTCCCGTGGGCGCAGGAGGAGGCTAAAAATATTTGCCGCCTGCCCAGGGAAGCAAGGGTTGGCCGGGCCGTGGCTGCTGTCTTCCCCTGACGCAGATTGCATTTAATTCGGCCTCATCCGTTACGCCGCGTCCGCGCCCCGCGCGATCGTCCCAAGGAGGCCGGGAGCGGATCGCTCCAGAAGGCTTAGACGCATGACGCGGCACGCCAGCACCTTGCGCACTACACACGGCGGCAACTACGTAGCCTATTCACAAAACTACACCACATGCAAACAAGCCATTTATTTATGTGTGAAATAGTAGCAGCCGGAATGTCATTGATTATATCTCTAGAAAAGGAGCGGTTTTCTATATTTTTTTCTTTCTCACGGTACATGTGGTTGAAATGTGACATTTTGAACAATGTATTTTGATAGGAATGAACAATAAATATTTATTGTATAAAAAAATAAAATATCAGAACAAACATTATCATGCTCACAAATTATATTGCCATCTTGTTAATGCAGAATCTTTGTTCATTCTTGTAGATTCTTATGATATTTGTTCTAAAACTATTTATTTCAAAATTAAGACCCTACCTTAAACAAAGTTTCGTGAGTAATCTTCACACTAAAAGATTATGTAATTCTTGAACATAAATTTCTTGAAAAACTACTTACTAGTTCAGTTGTATCTAGAAGAGGAAACCAAGATATTTTAACAGAAACATGATTTTGATGTAGATACAAGGGAAAAGACGTAATAATTTTAAAACGTGCTTTCCGTTTTCGTAGGTTTTCTATTATGTTTTTCTTATTCTAAGCATCTAAAGTTAATGAACTCTTTAGAAATATTTCTTTCCATTTTATTTTCTTCAAAACTTAATATGTTACTATTTTTAAATAATGCTATTACAAATTTACAAGTTTAATATTAAAAAATGCGTACTTTCTCTCTTCTTTAGACCAACGAATAGTTACCATCAAGAACAATAAACTTCGAAAAATGATTATGATTAGAATGAATATTTACATGATGAACTTAAACTCTGCATACTGCATGAACACAAATACGACTGAGTTCTAAGAATTCATAAAATTTCTTAAAGTACACTGTATGTAAAAATGACCTCATAGCTGTAGAAAAAACTCTCCTTCAAGATGCCTTTCCGTTTTGATGTTGTTACTTATTTATAATGAAATGCAGGGAACTATATATAATAAGAAAGCGATTAAAACGACTCGTTTCCTTCTTAATGTCCTCCTTATTTATAATCCACAAATAGATAGCGTTCAGCAAACGATTAATATTAACTAGTTAAAAAGGTCTGATGTGATAAAGTGTATATTTGGTTTTCTGTTTACACAGGTTGAATGTTGACATTTTAGAATGGTGATTTGGAAAACAAATGTGTTGTCGGATAATGTCATGCAAGTCTATTACCAAAGATGTATCACGTGGAAGACCTTCTCCTAACCAGTTCTGTACTGCTATTCTAATGTTGTAAATCACTTTCACAATCAGTTTGTAGTCGTCATGTCAAAACATTGACAAATATTTTACCTTCTGTCGCTCCTTTAAATATATTTCTTTGAGATTTTTTTCTCTTGCGCTCCAAAATGTTGAATTCTGTACTTTTACGTAGACAAATAATAGTTTATCTCTGTGGTATCATATTCAGAGTACAGCGAAACCATTGTGTAGTATTAGGCATCTGCAAGACGTGTATTTATGATGAACGTTTTCACATTCATGGCTGTTGCATTGTTGACGAAGTGCAACGTGGTCGCCAGATTAATTTCTTATGGAAAGTGATGCAAAATTCTCATAGGACTATAGAATATTGACATGGTGGTCACAAACATCAATGTAAAATTCATAATATATGTTCACTAAACTAGCATTTCCAAAATAACATAATTCATTCTTCAGAATCCCTTAATAAAATAAATGAGATAACAAGAAAATTGCAAAAGGGAATTTCTTTCTCGGTATTATGTAATTGAAAATAACAAGTTGAGTTTTAATGAGTTTAGTTAGAACATGAGTTTGGGTTTTTATTACATTATATTTCAGTATTTTTGTTTTTTTTCTACCAATTTGTATTCCTTTTATTACACTTCAGTTTTCTTTTTTGTCGTCAAAGGGATAGGATTTCTACGCCCTAAAAACTTTAAATATGCTTTTAAAAATATGAATTTATGACCTAAACATTCTAAAATATGCACTTTAATATGCAATTAAAATTAACAATATTTCATTTCACGCATAAACCTTTCTTGATAACATCAAAGAGAAACATGCATGAAAAGACAAGATATGTTTTTGTGCAAACGTAATATAACATAGCTTACGTCGCGGGAGAAGTAATTGAAGTAAAGATGCGTCTTAGTGAAGTACATAGTCAATCCTGTTTAATTTTTTCTGCCCGGTTAAAAAAAATATGATAAAAAATATCCTATATTAGCATAAGTATTTTATCATCTATAGAAAAAAACCCTCAAAATATGATAAGCTCTTTCTAATCAACGAACGCTCACAAATAGATTCTACGAAAACATGAAACGTTTTTCATATAAGTCTCTATTTTAATGATATATGCACCTTAATTACACGAATATGCACCAACAGGAAAAAATGGTCAAATGTGCACAAATATGCACTAACATATTAATCTACTTAGCATCCATTTCTAACTAAATGTCAAGAAATTTCACTTATTTATGCCTTGAAGCAACGGAAAACATATGCAAAATCATAGAAATCCGCTCCCTAGTCATCAAAAAGCTCACTTAAATCAAAGAATTCCGTCCGCTACGATAATGATACTTTCTTGTTTGGAACTAGAATATAAATCCTTGTTCACTTTCCAAAAATCGAATTTCAGATGCAGATAACAAAACAAGTTCTAATCTAAAACGTATTTGATCTAAGTTCGTACCTCGTGAACGAAGTAGGCGCATGTTTTTCGGCCTGCTAGTAGCGCTCCCACCCTTCCAAGCAGGCGCTCTCGTGCCTTGTTCCAATTCCTGATTGTGTTCTTCCCGGGCTTCAATCTTCGTCTGTTGCGACTGTGCGACACGGAGCCTGAAATGTTCGGTATATGAAACTGTCTGTAGCAGTCACGGACGGTAGCAATGGCGACGGAAATAGGCGGAGACGATGGTAGTGGCGGGGATGGGCGGGTGCGAGGGCGGAGACGAGAGTGAGGGTGGCGGGGGCAGGGCGAAGGCGGGGGCAGAAGCTGCTACTGGAGGAGTTGAAGTCCCAAGCGAGATCACACGAAATCTCAGAAACAAGGAGATATTGTGTACATATTAAATGTAATAAAGTCCCTCACTCCTTGCTGAGAGAGAGCAAAAGTCTTTTGTGCTCTCTGCGATCTAACTGCAGGCGCGTATCAAGTGCTGTCCAAAGCTCTCGAAAGAGGGCGTGCATGACAACGCATGAATTCCTTCTGTTGTGAATTTCTGTTCCTCAAAGTTTTGTTTCCTTGTTCTAGAATTTAGTTTTCTTTAGTTTTAAAACTATTATGCGAACTGCAAATTGATAGAAAGAAAGTAGACTCAACTCATAGAAACAAGCATATTTGAAAAAGTTATTTAGGATGATTTAGTATTTATTGTATCACAGTACCTTCTTTATGGCATTCTTCACTTCTACAAAACGTTCATTGACTAGAAAATAGACAATAATGAATTTTTTTGTAAAGAAATGGGTATGTAACGATGATTGAAGATACTGTTTTAATTTGTCTGAATATATATAAATGGTGATTAATATTTAATACTTATCTATTTCCTAAATGATTGGTAATATAAGAAGATATGGTAGGAAACTGAATTTACTTGATAATTGATTCAATGAGAAATTGTAAAGACGAGAAATAATCCATATGTTTCCTTTTGTTTCAGAATGAAACATTTGGAGATCAGAAATCTATGTTTTCCTACATAAACCAGCAAGGTAAGACCGAATTTTTGTGATTAGAACAAGTTTCATGTTAGGTAAATTGCCACCAAAGCAGCCAATCAGCGCCCTTGAAGCCTCATCTCCCTCGAGGCGTCTTTGTACACCACTGTCGGAATCTCGTTCTGCACGACAACCCTCGTCCCTACTTCCGTCCCCACCCCTTTCCATCCCGCCTCACTTCGTCGCAGCAGCCAACGCGTAATCCCATCTCCCATTGCATACCGCGTATTTGCAGAAGATTCGTTCGTTCACCTCAAACCATCTTGCTGCGCCTTTTGATGTCAGCCAGATCTCAAACATCTATATCCAGGCACTCCGCCCCCCCTCTCTCCCTCCCCCCCCCACTCCGCACTCACTATTAAAAGGGTCGCATAGGCGCACCAACTTGCAGCTCAAGTTTGTTGCGAAAGGCAGATTTCAAAGTGGGAGACAAGATCTGTCAGAAATTGTTTAACAGAAATCATGAGCGAAAGATATGAAGCTCGCGTCCCGGAGTGAGGACACAGGCGGGCGGGGGAGGGGTATGTGGAGGGGGGGGGGCAGGAGACGGGGAGGCAATATTGCTGCATCTCATCTCGTCGCCGAAGTCGGGTGATGAAACTTCGGTCACCTTCTCCCCTCTGCCCGCTTCCCGGCGTCTTCTATGGCGCCCAACCCTTCTGAGAAGGAGAGATCCCGTTGCAGTCAGACTTCGGGAGCGCCGCTCCTTGGAAGCGCCGTAGTGCTGCTGCAAAGAAGCGCAACGCTTGATTCCCAAAACTCCACTGTAAAATGAATCCGCATCAACTTTCGAGTTCGTGACATTCATTTCCAGACCCGTTTCTTAAACCCCATGTACTTCATTTAGGCAAATAACACCAATGCAATAGTGTAACAAAGTTCAAAGGACGGTATGCATTACTCTTTAATTCATTTTTGCATTAAATTTTTAATTCACATTAATTATTTTTAATTGTTTTAATTGTGAGTATTGTAAAGGTCTTTTTTTAATTGTACGAGTCTAATAATTTCAATGCAAATTATTATTAGAAAGAAAATCTAGAGCCTTTCTTCATATTCTTTCATATTCGTTTATGAAAATTACATTGATTTCCAGTGAAAATTCTACTGGATTGCTTTTAGAAATACGCAATTTGCAGGTCGGTGTAATTGAAATATTATTATAAAACAAATCTGTCGCGTATCTATTGAACATAAAATAGTTTCCTTTGAAATTTTTAAATATTATTTTTGCATTTCGAAGATTAATAATTATATCTGTCAATAATTCAGTATAATGAATGTAACAGGCACCTCAATATCGTTTAGTAATTGCTATCATTCCACACAACGAAATAATAGTAGTTTACGTAACAAGGGTGCGAAACAAGTGATTTACGCACGAGTCGAATTTGTCAGCGAGAAAGTTACAGAGACGATCTTTGGAATTACCTGGCGCCCGTGTTGCGTATACGATTTTTAACACGACGCCGTGAACGAAACGCAATGCCTCAAGTAAAGGAATATAAATTAAATATCAAATAACTAGAAATACTTTACTTGTACAAAAGTGAATGGATTCCAGTCAGTGTTGTAACACTATTGTTTGTAAATAATAAACAAAAACGTCAAGACGAAAGACAATTGCGAATCGTTACAGATGTTTCACACACAGAAAACAAGCACAAGAAACAGCGTTTTGTGTACGCATGTTAAAAAATTATCCATGTAATGCATATTCTTGGTTCGTAACTGAAAGTTATTTACGTTTTTCTTTCGTTTCAAAGTGGGATAATATTACGTCTTGTGTTACACTGAGGTTTAATTCTTCGAGAAAAGTCACTACTTCTTTGTAACGAAAAGATTTCCATTTCACTGCACAAATCGCCTTTTCGCTACGCCTTGGCAATATTGAAACCTAAGAACGACGAAGAAATCGGATTCAAATACTTCCCCCGTGACAGATAAATTTCCATCGTTCATTTAGACCATCTCGTAAGCACCAACTTGCGAAAATCTCATAAGGGCGCCATCTCGCCCAAACGAATCGTCCGACATCGGAAGGAGCATTTCGGATGAAACCAGATACGAAAATAAATAAGGTGGAATGCTCGTCGTTGTAATATCCACCGCATCAGAAATGGACGTTCCATCCAAAATCGATATTTAATGCGTCTTTCAATGCATTGCCCGGCATTCAAAACACATTTCTGAATGTCTTTTTAAAAAAGTATCATTATTTTCCGATACTCTTTTTTTCCGCTGCCGCCGTCTACCTCGGTTCGAAACGTGGGGAGGGAAGAAGCTGTTTTGTAAAAGTTATCCAATTCTTGGTATCAGCCCATTGCTTTCCGATGGGCGGAACGCGCGCCGTGCGGCATCTCGGGGTCGGGGGGAGGGGGAGGGGGAGGGGGAGGGGTGGAGACGCAAGGGAAGGGGCTTGATGGTGATGTAGCTGCTATTGCTTTCCGATAGCGGGACGCCGCAGCCCGGAACGAAGCTTCCCATCGCCCCTCACCCTCCGCCCCGCCCCCCGGAGCCCTCCGTCCTCCTCCGTCCTCCTCCGTCCTCCTCCGTCCTCCTCCGTCCTCCTCCGCCCCTCCCCTCCCCGCCCTCCCCGCCCTTCTTCGCCACCGCTTCTGGGCCCCCGTGATGAGTATTTCGATACATCGATCGTGTATTATGCCGTCTTGCTTCCGTTGCTCGCTTGACTGCCGCCCCCCTCCGGCTTGTCGAAGGCTCGTTCCGGCTTCCTTTTGCTCAGTTTCACTCCTGCCTCTCTCTGATCCTTTTTTCCTCTTGTATATCTTCCCCTAAATTCCCTACGAGTCTAGTTTTTCTTCTTATTATTATTATTTCGTGGTTTTGAAGCGACCTACTTAAGAGGAGTGTCCACACTGGGTTTTTGAAGTGAAGTTGAAATGAGACACCTATCCTTTTCAATCTGTGTTTCATGGCTACATCATAGTCATACTTTTTGTACAACTTCGTTGCACCCTCAATATGTTCTCTTGAAGATGGAATCATGTGTTTCATTCTCTTTAGTCTTTTAAATACATATCAATACATTGTCCCGGTATTCTCTTATTTTTTTTGCGTTCCGCGTTGGTTTTCACTGATTGGCTGAGACATGGTTGGCTTCTAACATCACCCCGAATCGCATTTGAGCATCACCCCATTCACGAACCATCCCCTTCATGGTTACCTTACTATTTTTGAACAGTAACAGGCAAAGGCAAACCGTAAAAGGGAAAAAAAATTAACGTTTAAGCCTCGTTACGCTAAGAAGTGAGTGTATCTATTACATTCACCATTCATATTTTCTTTCCTTTTCTTCGCCTAGTGTTTCTCTCTGCCTTCTCCCGCTTCACCTGTGTCTCCTCCTACTTATTGTCTTCATTCTTCACCTTCTTGAATGTCAACCTCAGTACGTGATCTTTCCTGTCCTCACTGAATTTCTCGTTCTTCCACCGCTTCTTTTCCTCCTCGCATCTTGCCGTCTTCGGCGAGTCTCAATATGCAACCCGTCTCCAGGGTTGGCGGGCGGCGAAAGGCTTCCAGCACTATAAATCGCTTCCCTCTCCCCACTCCCGCCCGTTCCCCCGCCCCCACCCGCATCGCAAGTGGGAGGAGAGAAAACGACCCGGCGGCGGCGCGGCGGTTGCAGCGGCGGTGTTTTTTACGCGCCTCCATATTGAATACACACCCATCAACGTGAAAAATCGCGCATTGATGTATTTATCGCGCCGATCGAGGCGCCCGGAAACTGCTCTTGAAGAGATCTAGAGGCGGGGTGGGGCGAGGAGGGGAGGGGAGGGGAGGGGAGGGGAGAACAGGCGTCGTTCGCGAAACGGCCCGACCGATATCGGCGGGAAGATGAATGGGGCACAAGCGTCGCTTTCAGCAATCGCCCGCTCCCTTCCCCTCCCCCTCCACACGCCAGCGGAGCGCCTCAGCAGATTTGTCGATGGCTGAGGAGGCTTCTTGTTCGGCGGGTGGGAGGGCGTGCCAACATTGTGCTGTGGAGGGTGTTTAGAGGTTTTTGTATGTGTGGAGGTGAGAGTTGCTTTAGTTTTTACGATACATGTTGTAAAAACAGGCTAGGGTGGCTTAAAGACAACATACTTTGCCACTGCAGCGTGTCTGACCGGAAAGTCCTAGGGTTCGATCTCTGATGGAGGTGAATTTTGGACACTGGCTTCAGCTGCTCTCTCTTTGCATTGAGACTTAAGTTACACACGTTAAACTACCATATATGTCTGGAGACTAGTCGAGAGCTAAAAACGTATCCCGGCTGGGGCTATGCCCCGCTGTGGGAGATACTGTAATATTCACCTCTCCGGGTGGCACATCGCACAATATCTGTATTATTCCGCATAATCACTTCGGTAGTATTTTTGTGTAGATATTAAATACATATTGGTGTATTTCATTTGCCTTTCATTGGTAATTGTTAATTTGACTCTACGAATTTTTTCGTACGTACTTTTTTATTCGCATTATTTGTAATACGCTTACAATTCAATATCCCAATTCTTACATTACAACAATGCGATGTACACTCTACTTAACGAACTCTTCATAACGAAAAACTCCCTTTCACATAGGAATTGCTCGATTTGGTTAATTTACCTTACTGCTCTTGCATTGATACCCTCTCTCCGCGAAACAAAAGAAAAACAAAAAAATCTCTAGAGAGACAAAGTATTCGTCCCTTGATTTTCGTAACCTCGCCAGCCGAAGCGCAGTTCTGTTCCGGATCTCGCCATCGACTCCTGCAATAAAATCTTGCAGTACACTTACGAGACTAATGACTTAACAATTGACACGCCCGGAATCACTAATCAATCCATGAACCAATCAATTGAGTTTCGTCAGAAAGAATTTACTCTGGATATTTGTATTTCCATTATTTATCTTCACTTCAATCAGCTAACCCACCCCTGAAACCCGTCCGCTTGCAGCGCCCTGTGGCAGAGGCAATCGCGTTCCTCACGGGAGAAGTCGTCGCGGCGGATCTCAAGCGCACGCGTGCGCCGCTTGGCGCCGCGTGTCGGGTGGCTCAGAGCGGGGGCCGCGGCCGCAGCCAACCGAGCGGATTGCGACAGGAGCCGCGCGGCGCGGCGGTCGGCTTTCAAGCGGAGGGCTCTGCGTCTTCCTCCGCTCCCGCAACTTGTGCTCGATTTCCTTCCAGACTGTTCGCTTGCCGCAACCTTCCGAATAGTTCGAACACCGGGAGACGTGACTCAGTGCATCAGTGCTTCTGACCCGGAGGTCCTAGGTTCGAGTCCCGACGGTGGCAGGATTTGCGGCGGTAGATTGTTAGGTCGAGTGTAACCGCTAACTGTGAAGGAGGAATCTAGCGTTCGGCTTCTCTGATCGGTAGTTTTTCGTGGTTTCTCTGATCAACACCAAGCGAACGCCGAAGTAGTACCCTAACAAACGGGTCCTGGACCACGCGCGATATTTCCTTCCTCTTCTTTGGGCTATCTTAATCTTCTTACTTACACACACTTACACTAACGTGCATTACACTACCCCACACGCCGGGAGACCGGTCGGGAGCTTAGAGCTTGTCCCGGCTGGGGCGGTGCCCCGTTGGTGGGAGAGTCCTGATTAGGGGGAAACCCCACTAGCCGACGGTAGGTCGGCGCCGGATCTGGCCATCCAGCGGGGGAAGATCACCGCCACCTCCCGAGAAAAAATGCACTACACTTACTGGACTAATGATCTTATCAGCTGATGTGTCCGGAATCATTAACAATTAATCAATCATTAGTTCGAACAGCCCAGATTTGAAGAAGTGGTACATCGCTGCTACGGAAGAACAACGACTTAATTGCAAAATTATGTAATTTTTCAGGTCATGTAATTCAAAAATATATTTAAGTAATGTTGTCGTGCAAAGACGCGTACTAAAAGCCGTAATGTTTATGTAGAAATAAAAAGCGCCCTTATAGTTTGTTTATCGATTCTGATTTTTCTGATCATTCTGATTTTAATACGTTATATGAAGATGATCGCTTTTAAAAAATTAACAAAATTCGAATACATGTCACAATTGTGAAGAAAAATATTTCAAAATGTTAAGCTTCAAAGGAGTTTCTTGCATTTGCGCCAAACAAGAGGAAAATAATCTTCTTGATAAGGATATCACATGTAAACGAACAACGTGCTTAAAAATTAATTATAGAAACAAATGAAGCCATAGTATTTTAATGCTTTGAGGCAATATGCCTGAAAAAATAATGAAGATTTTTCTGTTCTGTTAACAATAATTTAAACACTTTTTTATTAATGTATATGCTATAGTATTAACAAAGTAAAAATTAATTGAAGCAGGAAATGTGTAGAAAAAAAACTAACACTTCAAAACTACGTAAACCAACTTAATGTGAGAAATTCGTATTTGTATGCTTTCCAACAGAAAAGGTCAATTAGTGATGAGTGGGGGCACAAAGAAATTGGTACTTTGCTGGTTTTTTAAGGCGCTGCAATTAGTATTTTCCTGGGGCACGGAAAAATGGAAGGGTGATATTAAAGACGGAAAAGTTTTGATACAAAATGTGATCTGACCATATCTTTCACAATCTCCACTGTAATAAATACAAACTAATCTCCGATTTTCTTTGTCGAACTAAGCTTACGGAAAATATCCCCTCACTTCTCATTTAGTATGGAGCATATCTCTGGCATCAATCTTGAGCTTAGGCTGCAAGTAAGGTGTAGCGTAGTGTAGCTAAGGGCGGACGTAGCAGAAAGCAGCGGTGGCGGTGGCGGAGGCGGTGGTGGCGGCTGCGGTGGCGGAGGCGGTGGCGGAGGTGGTGGCGGAGGTGGTGGCGGAGGTGGTGGCGGAGGCGGTGGCGGAGGCGGTGGCGGCGGCGGCGGCGGCGGCGGCGGCGGCGGTGGCGGTGGCGGTGGCGGTGGCGGTGGCGGTGGCAGGGACGTTAGAAAAAGGTTCGGCCGCCTTCCCGTTCTGCGCCGAGCGAACAGCTTCTCTTTATTCCTAATGGCTTGAGACAAACAGGGGGATAGGAAATGAAGCAACAACGTTACAAATGGGCTGGAACGAGACGGAGGCAGTTAAACCTAACCGAGAAAGGGGGGGCCGCCGAGAGAAGCAGGCGCTTCGGATAGGAAGAGGGCGAAACAGCCGAAGACGCCTCCGCGACGGCGATGCCCCGCCAACCAACAGCCACCGCGCGCGAAAAGGAAACGACGGGGCCGTGGCGAGGGCGGGCCGAGGAGAGCGGGGCGAGGTGGGTGGGGCGAGGAAGGCGGGGCGAGGAGGGCGGGGCGAGAAGGGCGGGGCGAGAAGGGCGGGCGAGGAGGGCGGGGCGAGGTGGGTGGGGCGAGGAGGGTGGGGCGAGGAGGGCGGGCGAGGAGGGCGGGCGAGAAGGGTGGGGCGAGGTGGGTGGGGCGAGGAGGGCGGGGCGAGGAGGGCGGGGCGAGGAGGACGGGGCGAGGAGGGCGGGGCGAGGATGGCGGGACGAGGAAGGCGTGGCGGTGCGGGACGGAGCGGGTCGGTGCGGAGCGGGTCGGGGCGGGACGGGACGTGGCGGGGCGTGGCGTGGCGTGGCGTGGCGTGGCGGGGCGTGGCGGGGCGGAGGGGGTGGAGTGGAGGGGGCGGGGTGGAGCAGAGCGGGGCGGAGGCGGGGCCGGGCGGAGGTGAAGATGGAGGCGGAGGCGAGGGCAGGAATCGGTGGCGTCGGCGGGGGGTTGGAGGGGGTGATGCAGCCGGAACCACTCTAAGATAGGGGTGGCGCCAGAGGAAGCAGGACCGATAGGCGAGAAACGGCCTTTTCTCTTGGGGCTAGAGCCGCCCTCTTAAGAGCAGACCATCGGCGACAGCGTTTTCAATTAGAAGATTGGCCACTGCGGCAGGAATGATTCTAATGAAAAGCAGGGGATATGCTCAGGTCCACGTGGGAGGGAGGGCTAATGGTTGTTTTGTTATTAATGAAAATGACACTGGAATTCTCAAAAACGTTTTGACGCTTTCTTCAACATTCGTTGTATCTATATCATAATAATGTTTTTTTCTGTTATTTGTAAGGGTGTGTGTGAAAATCTAGAAAGAATAGGTCGGTTAGAATAGATAAGAGAAATTTCACGTGAGTGTATATTGTAAAATTTGCAGCCAGGAGGACGGGAGAAACTCATAATATCTTTGCCTTTAAATATGACGTGTTTCTTATGTGGACCCGACGAAAATTGAAAGAATGACAGAAAACTTGATGATTTTCAAATGTACCTATAGAAAGGGGGCGACATATATGCCAGATATCGTAAACCCAATCTAATTTAATTGTTGAATATCCTTTGAGAATAATGGCTTTGGATCGATCATAAAAGCATTACATCTACTGCAAATAATATAACAGTTTTTGAAATAGAATTAGAGTTAATTCTAATATTATCCACACTATATGAAATCAGCTACAGTAAAGTATATACATTATTTCTGTAAACGTGCCTTGATAAAAGCGTTCGCAAATTTATCTCTCCTCTCCGAATTTTCTCTGCCTGTTAACGACTTAAGTAACTAATTCGACCATTGTTTCGACCGTGAACCGTAATGAGTGCCCAGAACATTGCGTGACAATACAAAGCACGTGTCCAATCAACCAGTGGCAAATATCTCAACCCTTTTTTGCGTGGCTAAGAATTTGTTCCATGAAGGCTGATTGTTGCGATGCCTCCCCGCTAATGAAGGCCCCCGCCGAGCTCTTCAATGCGTGTGCCACCAATTGCCTTATCGCTCTTTGTATCCGTCGCCTGTGACAGGCTGTCGACCCGTGGCATTGGAACAGAAAGGCAAATCGCCCATCCAAACCGACTGACAATGCCAGCAGATCAAAGAGAAAACAACGCGAAATTCGCAGTTAATGGGCCGATTTCAATAAGTTCGTTCCGCCCATTGAGCTTCAAAGAAAATCCTCTTAGCTGCCGATGCAAACGGACCTCCGAACGGGTGAGCCCGCTATTTAACCGCTAATGCTCCTTACTAATTTTTACATTGTTTCCAGTCCCCGGGGCCGATATCAAAAGCCGCTCGCAGAACGAAGCGGTTCATAACAGGCGGGGATCTCATTTTCGAATCCAAACGCTGTGCAATCACGTCGTCCCTCCTGATTTTATCGCCCTTCGATTCGGTGTGTAACGTCCCTGGAGCGGCTTTCCCTCGCCGGGGTTCGGACGCCGAACAATGGGGAGCTCCTCACAAAGAAGTGGGCTGATGCGAGCCCCGACTTTAATCTCGCGTCGCCACGCGCTGCTGCGGGGCGCCGCTGGCGACGGCAGCGCAGCCACGCGGGGACGGTGACGGCGGAGGCGGGGATGTGCGCACCACCAGGTGGAATGGGAGCACTAGCATGAATAGTTTATTCGAATGAAGGGTTGGAGTTGTTGAAGTCTATTTTTTGCGAAGGGGGTGGAAGACAGCGGAAAGTCTAGAAGGTTTGTGCTGGGGAAGAGAATGATGGAAATATTGTTGATGATGGAGTTGGGATTGATGTCATGATGACGGGGGTTCGTGAAAGGAAATGGTGGCAGGCAATGGTACCGGAGATGATGTAACTGCAGGCAATGGTCCCGGGTTGGTGGCACTGTTGGTGGCAGTGGTTCCGCGGACGGGTGAAGGGAGCAGCGGGTGCCGGGGTGGTGGTGCCGGGAACCGTGGTCAATGGTGCAGGGGGCGATGGTGTCAGGGGCCGTGGTGGCGGCAGCAATGATGCAGGGTGCGGTAGTGCCGGGAAAGATGGTGTCGGGGTTGTGGTCTTGGGGCGAGTTGTCGGGGAGCGGTGGTGTCGGGGCGGTGGTGTCAGGGTGGTGTCGGTGGTGTCTGGGGCGGTGGTGTCGGGGCGTGGTGTCGGGGGGCGGTGGTGTCGGGGCAGTGGTGTCGCGGGGGACGGTGGTGTCGAGGGGGCGTGGTGTCGGGGGCGTGCGCTCGGGGCGGCTGCGTGTGGGTTCGGGGGGCGGTTGTGTCGGGGTGGCGGTGGTGTCTGAAGTGTGCGTCTGGCGGTGCTCGGGGTGCCCCGTGTCGGGGGCGGTGGTGTCGGGGGCGATGGTGCCGGGGTCGGAGGTGCTGGTAAGTGCCGGGGTCAGTGGTGCTGGAAGCGGTGGTTCCTGGAGACGGTGGTGTCGGGATGCGATAATGCCGGGAGGTGGTGATGGTGTGGATGATTTTTCTATGGGCAGTGGCTCCGATGGTAATGGTGCCGAGGACGGTTGTACTCGGGGCGTGTGTCAGATCGGATGGTAATGGAAGGTGAAAAGGAGACATTGCTTAACAGCTAACAACGAAGTAATCATAGCGATAAATGAGAAACAGCGGATTCATTGTACTGGAATCATTTGGGGATTCGGTGCTGATTACCATGCAGGAAATGTTCTGAAATAAAGTCAGTTCATGCGATGTTGGCGACGTTGAACGTCCTCCTGGCAGTAGTGGCAATGAGGATGACGTTAGAAGGGGCGAGGGTGATGGCGGCGGTGAAAGGAGGGGGTCGCCCAACGGTTTTCAATCGATGAGTTTGCGTCCCTCTGTGCTTCACGGCCAACTTACGAATTCATCAGAACGGGGAAATTATATTTACCTCGTGGTTTAGTCACAATGTTTACATCGACGTCAAACACAAGCCGATAGGTCGATAGTTGTCCACTATATCGAAATACCTATATTGTCATTCCATTACAGATAGATTTCAGAAACGGTGATTCAAGCAAACATTTAAACAAGGCACTCAGTTAACGTTTAACGTTATTTGTTTAAACAGACCCCGACGGAAGGACTTGGTGGTTTCGTTGACCAACGAGACAACTGACGCCCTCAAAATTGATGTGGGACAGAAAGCTTTGTGAACAGATTGAGTCATTCTAAGAAAAAGGAAAATAAGCGACTCATACAATTGATGTGTCATTGAATGTTTATTCTGCACCGTTTTGTTTTGACTCATTTTATCTTTCTCAACGGTATAACTTAATTTGATGGTTTTGTGTTTTGCTCGTCCAATCTACATCTTATTTTATCTCATATATATGAAAATATTCAGAAATATTTTAATTATTTATAATTACAGATTTTTTCCTGTTCTTCGTCGAACAAATACTGAAAAATGTCTGAACTATTCTCTTTCAAATATATTCGTATTTTCAGTTTTCCAATATTTTCTAAATAAAATGTAAAACATATTTCTTTTCGTTAAGTCTAGTAGATGAAATTAACACGCAAGATTAATACGTATTTTAAAATAATTACGTAAATATTTCTAAAATTTTGTCCTGAAATAACATCCTCCTCCTCTCTGTCTACGAAGTAAGAATCTTCCTTCAGATTAAAATCCTTATCTTGCAAAATGAAACAAAATTTACATACCACATTCTTGAGGACCCATAACGTAACATACAAACATTTAATTTAACGTTTCTTCTATTAATTAATCTCGGATTACAGAACACTCATATTATACCCAACCGCACATTCACCATTTGCCCTCCACACCCAACCAAACATCATTTGCACTCCACGCCCACACTGATATCACACCTAAGTGTCTACACCATATTATAAAACATGGATGACATTTCCTGTCTTACTTAAAATTGTATATTTCATTACCCAAACTTTTCTGAGGCCATATTACGTTCTTTTGTAGCTTGAAAACCCGTTCTCACTAATTTTCGCATCTTGCATTCAGAGTTATCGAGAAACACGCGTTCAGCAATGCACTCGCCTCGCAAAAGGGTTGCAGCGCCCCTCACTCCCTCGCCCACGAGTCAGGAGCGACGCGCAGCGTGACGAAAAGGGGCAGTCGGCCCATCAGCCCCCCTCCTTGCCCCCCCCCCGGCCCCCTCCCTTTCCCGCTCCGCAGCGAGCGTACCTCGCGATCCTCAATGGGCGAATGCTCCTTTGCGCCTTATTTTGTATAAAACGCAATTAAGCCTTTGTGAAGGTGTCTGCAGAGGTCTGCCAGCGTCAGGGCGAGAAAGAGAAAGACAGAGGGGGCGGAGGGGGGGTGAGTTCGTAGGGAAATATAAAGTATGTATAGGGACGGCGAATATTCTGACGCCGCTCCCCCCTCCCCCCGTCCCCGCCACCGTCTCTCCTCACCACCGCGAGGGCCTGGTCGTCTCCAATTCTTGACTAACATCCGTCGCCTTTTTGTTGGGTACTAGCCCGAAGCTCATTTGCATGTAACCCTTTCCATATTATTCAAATGCGTGTGCAGCATTATCGCCAAATAACGAAGCTGTGAGGGCGGCGGCGGCGGTGGCGGCAGAGACTCGCAGCAAGCCAGTGCCGTGCTCCCCGCCCTCCCAACCCCGCCCTGCCCCGCCCCGCCCCGCCTTCGCTGAAAGGAATATCGCTCCAAGTGCGATGGCTTGGCCACTCTCTGCGCTTCCCTTCCCGCCACTTCCCGGGTTAGAATTTACGAGACGCGAGAAGGAAGAAGGAGAAAAGTTCGGGTAGAGTTTCCGTCCTAACTAAGTAGTGATGTACAGCCTCCTTAATGGAAGGAAATACTTGAGTATTATATCGTACTGGTGCGCTCTCTAGGAGTGCTACATGAAGAAGGCATTTGAAAATAGGTTCTCGCGCAATAGATGAAATTGCTCGAGTTGTTGTTGTTGTTTCTTTTGTTACTTCCGAGGATATTCACTAGGGAGCTTATAATAATAATAATAATAATAATAATAATAATAATAATAATAATAATAATAATAAAAGTAATGGCTGCTTTAAGAAGTTGCATATCATTTACACTTGTTAGCATTACTGCTACATAAATGTATTGCGATTGCACATTTCTTGACTCACTTGAGATTCATAAAATGTGCAGAATAACTTATGAACCGAATTGTAATGTTATAAGCAAAGTAATTAGAGCAGATTCGTGGCAGCAACCGCTCTGCGCTAGGATTGTATGTTCGAATCTCATGTATGGCGCAATCATTTAGGCGCTGTACTTCATTGACTTAACAAAGCCAAGTATCTGTTCCCTATACTTGATGGACGACATCCCATTGGTGTGGACTAAAAGTAGAGTAAGTATTGATTCCATTCGCGAGATTATAGTAAACATGTAGTCCCATAAGTTTCCTAAAATGTTCGGAATGCAAGAGAGCGAGGAAGAAGACGAGGGCACGTACATGGGCGGGCTGATGCCGGATGCCGGTGAGAGGGGGCAGAACAAGGCCAAAGGCAACGGAAAGGTCGAGGGCGAAGGCAAAGACAAGGGCGAGGGCGTAAACAAGGAGGAGGGTAGGGGTGGGAGCGGGTGCAGGGGGCGGGGATGAGAGTGACGGCAAGTGTGTGGGTGAGGATGAAGACGAAGTCGGGGAGGAGAGGGCAAGAGAAAGGTGGAGGCAAGGGCGAGGGGATGGGGAGGTCGAGAGCGCGGACGAGAGCGTGGAGGGGTGCTGAGGAGCGCGGGCGAGAGCGCGGACGAGGGCGCGGGCGAGGGCGCGTGCGAGAGCGCGGGCGAGAGCGTGGGCGAAAGCGCGGGCGAGAGCGCGGGCGAGGGCGCGGGCGAGAGCGCGGGCGAGGGCGAGGGCGAGGGCGAGGGCGAGGGCGAGGGCGCGAGGGCGAGGCGCAGAGGGCGAGGGGAGGGCGAGGGCGAGGGCGAGGGCGAGGGCGAGGGCGAGGGCGAGGGCGAGGGCGAGGGCGAGGGCGAGGGCGAGGGGAGGCGCGAGGGCGAGGGCGAGGGCGAGGGCGGAGGGGCGAGGGCGAGGGGGCGAGGGCGAGGGCGAGGGCGAGGGCGAGGGCGAGGGCGAGGGCGAGGGCGAGGGCGAGGGCGAGGGCGAGGGCGAGGGCGAGGGCGAGGGCGAGGGCGAGCGCGAGGGCGAGGGCGAGGGCGAGGGCGAGGGCGAGGGCGAGGGCGAGGGCGAGGGCGAGGGCGAGGGCGAGGGCGAGGGCGAGGGCGAGGGCGAGGGCGAGGGCGAGGGCGAGAGCGAGGGCGAGGGCGAGGGCGAGGGCGAGGGCGAGGGCGGTGGCGAGGGCGAGGGCGAGGGCGAGGGCGAGGGCGATGGCGAGGGCGAGGGCGAGGGCGAGGGCGAGGGCGAGGGCGAGGGCGAGGGCGAGGGCGAGGGCGAGGGCGAGGGCGAGGGCGAGGGCGAGGGCGAGGGCGAGGGCGAGGGCGAGGGCGAGGGCGAGGGCGTGAGGGGTGAGGGGCGGTGAGGGCGAGGGCGAGGGCGAGGGCGAAAGAGGGCGAGTGCCACAGTGGTGAAGCGAGAGGGCGAGGGCGAGGGCGAGGGCGCGAGGGCGAGGGCGAGGGCGAGGGCGAGGGCGAGGGCGAGGGCGAGGGCGAGGGCGAGGGCGAGGGCGAGGGCGAGGGCGAGGGCGAGGGCGAGGGCGAGGGCGAGGGCGAGGGCGAGGGCGAGGGCGAGGGCGAGGGCGAGCGCGAGGGCGAGGGCGAGGGCGAGGGCGAGGGCGAGGGCGAGGGCGAGGGCGAGGGCGAGGGCGAGGGCGAGGGCGAGGGCGAGGGCGAGGGCGAGGCGCGAGGGCGAGGGCGAGGGCGGGGGCGGGGGCGAGGGCGAGGGCGAGGGCGAGAGGGCGAGGGCGAGAGGGCGAGGGCGAGGGCGAGGGCGAGGGCGAGGGCGTGGGCGAGGGTGAGGGCGAGGGCGAGGGCGAGGGCGAGGGCGAGGGCGAGGGCGAGGGCGAGGGCGAGGGCGAGGGCAGGGCAGGGCAGGTGCTGGAGAGAGGGCGTGGCGAAGGCAAGGGCGAGAGCGCCGGTGGGGCGAGGGGGGAGGCGCCGCGCCGTGGCGGCGCTGGGCGGGTGGGCGCCGGCCGGGGCTAATCCTCGCCCTAAGCCGCGTGGGGCCCGGGCGCGGCGCCGGACAAATGGGCGGCCGGGGCCGGGGCTGGGCCGGGCCGGGGCTGCCCGGCAGAGGGATGTGTCCGGCGCGAAGGCTGCCGCTGCACGGGGTCGACGCGCGACCATCGAGCGGGCGCCCAACGCCAGTTCAGGATCATTTCAAGTATTTACCTGTGCTGCGTCAAGGTGGCATAGTACTCGTTACTGAGCGAGGGAGGGGGAGGTTGATTTCTCTTCTCTTGGAAAAATGATCCCAATGGTGGTTTGTCTCCTTCCTCGACTATATGATGAAGTCATAAAAAAGAATGAGTGATGATGATAAAATTTAAACGATATTTTATTCTTTCTTTTTATTCTGTGACATTCATAGTACTTTCATCTTTAGTGTCACCTTGAAACTTTCATATTCTGAGTAGAGACTTCTGACTTGAGAACATTACGCTCAAATACATGAAGTAAGTGTTGTTAAAGCAATAAAGCACATCTTTGAACCAATGATCAAAATTTTCCAATACGTGAGTGTATGTCCAAATGTTTGTTCAGTCACAATGTTTGCAAGTATACTTCCAGGCAGATAATTTTGTTTTTTCTTTAATAATAAAATACCCTTTCCATTCATACTGTATAAATTTACTAACCGTAAGATAATGCCAATTTATTGTGTTCCTGGTGTGATTCAACACGAGACGGGGCGCTGTTGTTCTTTCCAGACCAGTTTTTGGGTTTTGCAGACTATATTCACCTCAGGACAATTATTTCAGTAGAAGGAAATGCTTAATCTATATAAACGCGAAACATGCTTTTCTCGCCGCTATCTCACTAGCCAAATATCCTTTTCTCTCTGAAGGTAGCATTTTGATTTGAGTTCTGCTGAAAAATTTTGGTAGAGGGTGATTACTAAAAGAAAGCAATTCTGTGTGCATTTGTTTTAGTGTTAATTTTTTTAAATCGTTATTCAACCTTTTCCGACAATATTGTCTTCAAGAGTTTGCTCCTGGTTCGATTCCCGGGCGTGGCAAAAAATAAGCTGTAGCCCTTTAATACAAATCGTCTCGGTTTCTATAGCTGTGCAAGAAAGTTCAGACGGGTCAAATAAGCTAGGTATGGTTGTGGGAATATGTCATACTCTTTCCACACGTCTCCCATAACTTCAGCCATTGAAAAGAAATAAAATCAGGGTTCAGGCCTGGCAACACCTTCAACTTGCAAAAGTGAGATTAATCCAACCCCAAAATGCAAATAGACGCATTATTATTATTATTATTATTATTATTATTATTATTATTATTATTTTAAAAAATAGATAATAGACAGAGGCAGATGCAATAGTAGGGAAGGTGAAGCATGTTACAAACTCCTTTCGGTCCATCGTTGTGCCAAGCGAGGTGCGATCCTTCGTGTTAATTATGAATGCATTCGTACGCTCAGTGACTGAACTAATCAACATCTCACAAACACTAAGAGAAAGCTCCCTGGGCGCTTCTTTCCCGAATTAGTTCTCCCCAAGAATCCCTCCGCTCTCCCGAAGCAATAGGCCGCGCCGCATCTGGCGCCGGCGCTCGCATCGGAAGCCGGCGGAACGAGGGGCGGGGGAGGGGGAGGGGCGCTGGGCCACGGCCCGGTGGATCGCGCGCCCGATCGCACGGCCCCATAAAGTGGCATTTGCGCAAAGCCCCCTGCGGCGCGGCGGCGGCGGCAGCAGAAGCAGCATCTTGGCCGCGTGCTTCTTTCCCAATCAACCGGACAGTTAATTAAGGGCCCGCGCCAGATCCGTATCCGGCTCCGCGAGCCCTTAGGGCGGTCGCGGCCGCGGCTAAGGCCCTAATCCACGGCCGCCTGAGGCCGCGCCGCCCTCGGATCGCCCCGCATGCGGCCTTGCTCGATTCGCTCAGCCCGTTTCGGTCAATCCTTCCCCTTAGCGTCTGTCGGGCTCATCTCCGTCCCTTCAGCGGATACAAGAGGACCCGCGAGCCAAACCACCCACGTCAAAACTATCTTCTATTTTGCTAATTTTACTTGACTTATTAAAAATAATTACCATATTTGGATCTAATCACATCCGAAACAGTGTTCTTATAATGAATGTGCTCATATGTATTTTGTTCCCCAAAAACAATTTAAAAAAGCATTTAAAAAATATTTGTGAGGTATCCAAAATGAAATAACCCCCACCCCCTTGCCACCTCCGAAATACCATCTGGATCTACTCTTGCATTCCATCGGTATCGTTTTACTTGTTTTCAGATTTTTTTTTCATTTTATTTTAATGACTATTTTTATTTTAAAAAATAACTTGTAAAACATTAGAGTGAAGAAAACTAGAAAATTAATTACATTGATCTACTTAAATTAAGAGGTGTGTTAACAAGCGTTTCTGACCAGTCTAAAATTACATGCTGAATATCAAATATGTTACACGTCATTATATTTAAATTTGAAATCAGTAGATGCCGACCTGGATGGCCGAGGTGGCTAAGAGCAAGTACCGACTCAGCGCTTCGGTCCGAAGGGTCGCGGGTTCGAGTCCTGCCTTGGGCATGGCTGTTTGTCCCTTGACTTTGTGTGTGTGTGTGTGTTGTCGCGGAGGGCCTCGCGTTCTGCTGACCCCAGATCAGAGGAGCCCGCGAGTGTTTGTCTAGTGTATGGTCGAATATGCGTCCCTTCGGGACGTAAAGGGCAACCGGCTGTCGGTTGGATAAAAGCCCTAGGAAACAAAATCAGTAGATCATTATCATGTTAGTTGTGATCTTTAAGATACAGGTTGAATCAAAATTATGAGTTGATGGAGTTATACTAACCCCAAACAATATTTTCATAAATAATTTGTACCTCCTTAGTGTGTGTTCACAAGTACACAAACATCCATTTTTTAAAGGTTCAAAATATTTAGTTCGTAATTACAGTATTACTCAATTCAATCTGTCAGAGGACGCTGTCTACTGTGACAAACCCAATCAGCTCTCACGTTTTAAAATTTCAGCCTCAGTTCTCTACGCTTCACTGTAGTCTCAGCTTCACTTGTCACTTTTGAGTTCATTCGTCCATTTAGGCAGACACATAATGATCTAACGTAATGGAACCACACCCCACTCCCATCACGAAGAGTAATGGCAGCAACGGGCTCATTTACCATCATCTTGGAATCTTTTTCAATCTACTTGCCGGTAGCTTTTCTTGCTGTTTATCCATTATTTTCTTTTTATCTACTGAGTAGTAAATCTCAACTGATTCGCATTTTTTTACGCTTTGTTCATGATTATTCATTTACATTCTTCAGAATTTCTTCTCTTTCTTCACTGACAAAGAGGCTCTATCCATTTCCTTATAATATTCATCTCGCCCATCTTAATATCTCCATTTCCTTATGTTTGTCCTCATCGCCTAACAGTATATTCCTCGCGTCGCCCTCACACCGGCCGTGCATTTCTCGCAGTCGCCTCTCCCCCAACATTTTCGCCTCTACTTTCGTCCTTCGACCGCCATTTCCGTCTTGGCGGATCCGTTCAAACGGCCCCGACCGCAGGTTAGGATCAACGCAGCCCCGGCCCCAGGCGCCTGGAGGGAGCGGATTGCTTCGGCGAAGATCCCACGCGGAGGCGCAATCGGGAAATGTATGGTTTTTCATTTACGTTGGGGTCGCCGCGAAGTAGAGGCTGGCAAGAAACGTTTGGAGTCGAGATTACGTGGGTTTCTCAATTGTATCAGTATTTATTGGGTTTACGCGTGAGTGTTAGAAGTTGACGGGTGCTATTTTGTACGGAGCATTTCTAGGAGAGTTGATTCTGTTAGTTCATTAAAAGAGAAGTTCAGGGTTCTTAAAAGATATCTTGTAATGCCTTTGTCTATGCATTTTGAAAAACATTGAATCAAATAACATAAAAGGTGATACTATAGAAGTGAGTAGATTATTGCAACACCTTTTATCAATTTTTGTATTTTCAGCAGTAAAATATTGTTGAATTATGGTGATGAGAAAAGCATCATTTAGTGTTCTGAAGGAAATGAGAGCCAGTGAAAATTTCAACAATAACCCTTTTAGCTTGTATATGCAATTTCAATATTCATAAAATACTGTAATAGCGAAGTTACTCTGCGAACATATTTTATAATATATTTTCCCGAGATCGATTAATTGGTTTCATTCTCTTGAAAAAACTTTGTGTCATTTACTGTCAAGTGACACATTTGTTTGTTTTTACATCGGTGTACACGGAAATGCAACTTTCATGGACATACTTCATGTACCTGGTAGAATTCTTTTTCGCGTTTTTTTTTCTCTGACAATGAGAAGCTGGAGAGACTATGCTGCACTTGTTGCATTCATTGCAGAGCTTTACGATACGACTATGAGCTCATTAATTACTCGCTCTAACAACAATCCTAACAGCTATTTAGACGCTGCTTTTTACCACGTTGAGAACTCCACCGTATTTCGCTGTTCTTTTAAAATGTTTGACTTTTCTATGAATGCTGTAATTGTTATTTATGTTACTAGTTCTCCGGATTAGTCTGTAAAGACAAGGCCGTAAGGTTAACTACGAGGCGTAGTGGGAGCAAAGTTGGCGGCTGAGTCATTAAAACTCAGAGGACGTGTTCCATTCAAAACTTCAAAAAAAGCATTGCGTGGGGTAAATCTTAAAATTTCAATTTTAATATATGTGAACCAAAAACAATCAGAATTATTTTCTGAATTATTGGAGATGTTGCAGTTCTGTATCAACGAGCCAGCTTTTCAACGACTAAGAGCTAAAATCTAAAGGCACAAGTCCGCCCTCTCTTTTTTTAACGTTCGCTGTAGATTTTTACGTCTGTTTCTATGGATGCAAACTTAATTGGTTTTGTCGGTTCGTTGCTGTGAAGCTATGCGCTTTTTATTTACATGAATAACAACAATATTTGATTGGCATATAAATACGATTTTGTGATCTTCCTAGGTAAAAAAAAATAATTTGTCTAAAAATGACGTGTATTAGTGCAAAAATATTTAACTGAATTTAATATAGTTATAAATAAACAATATATATTATTTATTAAGCCTTTCAGAATATAAATTTCACAAAAAACAGCATTGATTTGAAGAATATAGCTGTGCATGAATTGCATTTGTTAAGAAGGTGAACATACAATGAAAGGAAAGGCACTTTAAAATTATCCCTTAATCTGCATCAAGAGAGGTTTTGAGCGTAAGTGGACACAACATAAAAATGCATTTTTACATCATTTAAGGTCAGCATTGTAATGTAAACTCCAAACTTCGTATGTTTTACATATTGCATAGATTTCAGCGACTTACCATGAGGAAATTAGGCATTTATTTTCTATCTTTGGAGAGAAAACGTCATATTCGAAAACTTTGACATGTTGCTCCTGAAAATAGTACTGTAAAGTAAGAATCCAATTTTCAATTCCAATTTTCAAGACTTAAGACCCATTTCCCATTAGGTAAATGAGGATTGTTTAAGAGAATTGAAATAAACGAAAATGTCGTATCCAAAGATAAGAAATCTACGAGTGATGTTCCATCATTTCTTAGAACTCGTAAACCACGATTTCGTGATTTGCTCGTTCGTGTCTCAGAGTTCAGAGTTGCTGAAACTTTGTACCATAAATAGACACCTACCACTTATCAGAGGGGAAAATGTGAGCATGATTGTATTTTTCAGACAGACTGTAATATATTACACAGTAAGAAATTCAATTTCTTGAAACTGGGAAACTAAAGTAACACAAAATCAGAAAACATTTGATAGAGTTGCTCTTCCTTGATTATTTGCACAGAACTAATACATGCGTAATAGGAGAAAAAGTAGTGTGGAAAGAGGGATGTATCTAGAAAAGGATTAATAAAATGTGACGGCGAAATTTTCTTTGAATATTCTCCGTGAAGTAAATAAGATGATAAGGAAGAATAGGAGACAAGTACAAAGTCGTGCCGATTCAAATAATACATCTGCAATTAATAAATCGGTGTAGTATATTGAAAGAAATCATGTTATTGAAAATGTCACATGTAACATTTCAAAAAAGCTTGTACACTCTGTGCGTGGCATTCAATCATTTCCGAGACAGCACTCGTTAACCAAGATTTCGTGCTCTCCTTGTTCCTCTCTAACGAGAGCTACGAAGTGGTTCCCGGAATCGGGCTGGTCCGGAGGCAACGATTCGTTTCCGGATTCATGACTCGCTTCCCGAGGCTCGTGCGCTGAACCCTGACGGCGTCGATTGCAGTGGCTTTGTCGGCTCGCGCCCGCTCCCGTCGCCTTGACTGGTCACCGGCTCCTCCCACTTGAACTTCGACCTCGAGTGCCCGTCGCTGACGCCGCTGCCAGCAAAAACGCCCTCGTCGCCTACGGACATCTTCTGCAGCTGGCGTTCGCAGCTGGAAGATATGTGCTGACACTTCTGGCGCAGGACGTTGAAATCTTCAAACGTTCATTGTGGGAACTGATGTGATTACGTGCAAAAAGGAAATCACGAGTGAGTAAAATAAGTCGGAGGCACAAATGTTCTAGATGTGCTCAATATTAAGTGTAGGTACCTCATAATTTGCTTATTAATTTACTTCAGGTTGCAAGACATTTGTGCTAAAAAAATTCATACATGGATTCTTGTTTGTAGCCTTTTTTAATACTTAAAGATTTATTAATGAATACTTTTGAGTTTGATTTCTTACATATACATCACATTGCACATCCAGATAGTGTCTAGATGGATATTTTGTATTGCGATACATTATGTATACCCTCGTATAATAATGGTACCTTGTTGGACCGAGCATCTTCCCACTTAATACACTCTGCAATCACTATAGGTTTCCTGGATCAGGAAGTTGCATTTGCACAGACATCTCGTACATAGAGTTATCTAACTGAACAAATGGTATGTGATGTCTTTAGATCCTGAATTATAGGAGAATTAAATTTTGGACGGCATTTAGCCGAGGTTCTCTGTTACTGCCTGTGCTACTCGGTACACATTTATTATTGTTCCACAATCTATGTCATAGATATATACCTAGATAATTGGTTGATTGCTTAGATGTGAAGGTGAATGAATAATAATGGAACAGTGGTGGATTGAGAGACAAGCGGAAGAAGGAAACAAAACATATTATGAAGAAAACATTATGGAGCTGATTTTTCGGAAACATCTATGTAGAGACTATCCTCAGTCGTATGAAGATTATCACACTCTCTTTCTAAATTCAGCTAATAAGTCCAATTAAACGCAAGGAAGGGTCTTCAAACAGCGAAAAATCCTCATGCTTGTTTAATACAAACGAACTCTCATCAAATACTAACAGAATAAAATACTCCAAAAATTCACGCATTAAATAGATTTCTTATTCCTTCACACAGAGAACGACACAAGTACTCGCTTAGTACTTGACTGTGACCGTTGTTCGGTGGGTGTTTGGCGGCGAACAGAAAATGAAGAAAGTAATTGGTGGCGTTAGACGCCCCGATGGTGCCAAATTTCAAAAGTTCCCAAAATACAACCTACGTCGTGTGTGGACAATTGACAAGTATCCAGAGTCCTTGCATTATAAGCAACCGTGTACATCGATCTGAGTTTGAGCCTCCACACCATGGCAAGGGAAACCAAATCCCTGGTCACTATTCTCAAGACTTCCTCTGGTTTCAAGGTGTACTGAAGATTGTATGCTCCGCGAACATCTCCCCCCCCCTCGTTGGGCCCGCACGAACCAACTCTGACCGGGAACGGTAGCTCAGTGCATCAACTGATGTCACTGCAGCGCTTCTGACTGGGAGGTCCTCGGTTCGAGTCCGGACGGCGGCAGGATTTTCGACACCAGCTTTTCAGCTAGATCGAATTCAGTCGCTGTCTGGAGGAGAAGTCTAGCGGCCGGCTGCTCTAATCGGTAGTTTTCTGTGTGTTTTTCCGATCAACACCAGGCGAATGCCGGAGCAGTACCCTAACAACCGGGCCATGGACCGCGCGCGATCTTCCCTTCCTCTTCCTTGTCCTATCCTCTCCCCTTACACCCACACTTACACTAACATGCACTATACTACCACATATTCCGGGAGACCGGTCTGGAGCTTAGAGCTTGTCCCGACTGGAGCGGTGCCCCGCTGGTGGGAGAGTCCTGGTTAGGGGAAAACCCCACTAGCCGACGATAGGTCGACGCCGGATCTCACCATCCAGCGAGGGAAGATCACCACCATCTCCCGAGAAGAAAACACGCACTACACTTACGGGACTAATGACCAAATCAGTTGACGCGCCTGGAAACACGAAAAAAACAATCAATCAATAAAAAAGAACCAACTCTGTTTGGGAAACCCAGTGTGCAAAGTGGTCCAAAGCTGGTCGCTCCCATCCATCCACTAAGACCGGAATTTTGAAATGTGTTAGCAGCCATCCTCATGGCGGTGGTCCAGGCGGCCACCGACGTCGGGGCGCGATTTCCTAAGTAATTCCAGGAGCGCGTGACCCTCATCTCCGCTTCCATCAGGAATAATTTCCAGCCCCTCCCGCGCTCTTCGCTCGACGGCGGCGGCGGACGCGCCGTCAAAGAACCCACACTTCAAGATAAGCCATTGGGCACAATGTCCCGGCTCTTCTTTGTGGACACGCGGCCGCGGATCTGGCATCAGGCTTCATTAATTCCCCGCCCTGCCACGCCGCCGCGCCACCGCCGCCGCCGCCTACGCAGCGCCGCCCCGCACGCACTCGCCGGAATCCAAAAGATTCGCTTCGCTGGGCCGCGCCCTCCGTAGTGTCCAATGTGTTCTTTTCATCCAAATCTTTTCATCCATTGGGATTCCCTTCATCCTGTATGTTTGCCACATTTTTGGTGACCCGAAAAGTAATAATGCGAAAAATAATTTCTAAGAAATCTGAATTTATCGCGTGTGCGAGAATAGACAAATTGTAGGTAATGCGATGAATGAAAATTGAATGAAATGTAGGAAAATCAGGCAATGCAACGAAATAAGGCAGCAATTGTAGTAACATCAATAAAACTGCGTTTCCTGAACATTCGTAATTCCTTACATATAACCTCATGTGACAGTTATGTTCCAAAGAATCCATTCTCCATTACACATTTGCGCTACAGAGCCGCAACATTTTTGGTCTTCTTAATATGTAAATAACTGTTCTTATATTAATACACTACAATAATGCAGTATTCGTAAAGACTGTTTTGTTAAAATATTAAGTTTATTGCAGGGTTATAGGATAATATTTGATTTGTTTTTCTTGAGCAGTGTGCGGTCCACTTTTAGAAAATCATTTTGAGTGGTTTTCTTCAGCAGCATTTTTGCTGCAGCAGGCGCCAGCTGAATGAATAAAGGGTTAAAAACCGACTGTTGGTAGGGAGAGGCCGGAGACGTGCGGGGAGGTCTCGCCCGTGCGAGACGCCCGCCCGCGCTGCACATCGTCGGTGCCCGTGATACGATCGGCCCGGAGCCCCGGCCCTCCGTCATAACACGTGTCATTATCCGACCCAGAAGCTGCTGCTCGGCGCGACCAGACAATGTGTCCACGGAGCAGAGATAAAGGATTCCTTGAAAAGCAGCTGCAGCTTGCAGCCGCCGTTGTGATGGGGTTGGCGGTGGGAATGGTGACGTTAATGGTAGTGTGGGAGAAATGGTAGTCGGAATAGAAATAAACTCGTCGTTGAAATATAAAAAGATAATTATATTCTTGAAATACTTGAAGAACAATACAAATAAACTATATCCCGACAATTCACAACGTGTTCATCTCGGCGTTACTTGCGTTCGAGTGACTTGTTTACGCTCGCTGTCAACCGACTTGGTCCTGCCGCCACGCCATCTTGCGCCTCTACCGGGAACCCCAAAAAATCCGCCTGATTTGAATCGGTCTCCCACAGTAGTGTACAGGGTTGGCAGTTTTGTGGTGGTGGTGGTCGTAGTGTGGGTGATGGTGGTTGTAGTGGTTGTGGATGCAATGTTTATTACAAGAATGTTGACAGAGGTGGGTTAGTAATAATAGCAGGTTAAGAGATTTGTATTGTAGTGAAGATGAAGTAAATGAAGTTGTGAAGGTATTGGATGCAGAGATGTAGATAAAATCAGAGATACTGAAATTATAATAGTGCAAGTGCAGATACTGCATTATTGTATTAGTTTATGTTTACATTGCACCAACAAAATGTTATAAATAGGATTCTTGAGTGGAAATGGCTTATGACGAAATATTAGTGAATACTTTCGTGACCATGGCATATAAGAAGAGATAAGAAATGAGTATGAGCAATGACGCAATGGGTATGAGAGTACATTCGTTAGGCTCCGTATGAAAATAGGTAGAATAACATTACCAAAGATATGAATTTTTCAGTCAAAACCGAAACTGTTCCATTGTTTTGGGATTTACCCCGAGTTCTAACGAAACCACAGACACATCACATGCGGCCAGAGACTGCATAAGTTTCTTTCAATTTCTGCCCACTTTGGAAATTAGCAATATGTAATTATTGGAGGTACAATCAGTGTAGGGTCTTAGGAGGTTAGAACTTCTTTATCGATGTCTTTTCTGGCATTTGTTTCCTCACTTTCATTACAACTAATTAAACAATATTGATACTCATTTGGTAAGGAGGCTGGGTGGACCTTAAAATCGCCGTGAACTAGTAGTTGAATTAAGAATAAATGACAAGTGTTGTGGGACAAAAATCTATTAACAGACATTTCCGCTATTGTGTAATAGATTCTATTTTACGTTGAAAAACAAGCTTCAGATTTGATATAAAAGTCCTGCCGTTGATACATACAAACCCCTCACTCCTGCAAAGGGAGATTTCATGTAATTTGGAGAACAAGGGATTGAGCAAGTGGGCGGACATGGAGAAAACGTATCAACGGAAGAATTATTGAAGAATATAATGAATAGGATTGGAATAAACCAGTTCAAAAGAAAATGGGTGTAGGTATGAATCCATGAAATGCTGGATAAATCACGCTAGTGAATTAGCGGAAAAGTTGTAAAAGTGATCTCGCCACAAGGTAATCGAGCTTCCAATTGAAAGAGACACTGCATGAAATGAACTAGAAACGATTGAGAAAGAAGCTGAGTGGAAAGATAAAAGAATATATGATATGATCAAGAAGGCGACTGGATATCTGAGCGAGTTCAAAACTCGGCGATTCGCCAAATGAAAGAGTGCTTATTCTGCCTTGTGATTAAAAACGTGAATATTATAAATAGGGAACTTTCTTCTGTTACTATAGATATTTCTGTCCAAGCTTATGTAGAAGATTATTTTGTAATTATTATTTGCAATACGCTATCACCAGTGAACGAAAGAAATAATGTTGCTTAGCTAGCCGGAGACACTGTCGTGCGTTGATTTGCCATCCAGGCTTCCCGTACATCATACATGCCTGGAAAGTGCGTATTATTTATGATGATCTTCAGTTCCTATCCTTTCTGGTTATACCTGACATGGTTATGAATTTAACATGATAGGAATGATGGAGCAATATTGCACCATTTCTCAAGAACGAGAAACGAATAACAGGAAACTCGGCGAAAACTTACCGCTTACTCGCTTTGTCCGCCACAAATTGTCCACATGGATCCACCACCACCACCACCACCACCATCACCACCACCCTCCTCACCACCACCACCCTCCTCACCACCACCACCACCACTACCACCGCCATTTAACCACCACCATTACCACCACCGCCACGACCATCTCCACCACCACCACCACCACCCTCACCACAACCCCCCACTACCACCACCATCACCACCCCCACAAAACTGCCAACACCATACACTACCATTAACTCTGCGAAAACTTACTGCTTACTCGCTTTGTCCTCTACAAATTGTCCACATAGATCCACCACCACCACCACCACCACCACCATTTAACCACCACCACCACCATTTAACCACCACCACCACCACCCTCCTCACCACCACCACCACCCTCCTCACCCCCACCACCACTACCACCGCCATTTAACCACCACCATTACCACCACCGCCACGACCATCTCCACCACCACCACCCTCAACACAACCTCCCCACTACCACCCCCACCACCACCACCTCTACAAAACTGCCAACACCATACACTACCATTAACTCTGCGAAAACTTACCGCTTACTCGCTTTGTCCTCCACAAATTATCCACATGGATCGACCGGGATTTGAATCCCGGTACCCAGAGGCGGAAGGTGAGTGGGGCGACCACTACCCCGCGGGTCGCACGTGAGGGGCGTGCCGGCGGGCGACTGGCAGCCGCCGTCCTTTTGGACGCGGGCGGGCCACCGGTGTTACCTGTCCGATTGAGTGCGGACGCAGCCGCCGTGCCAAGATAGGGCGAGTGATTTATTTTATTGCTGCGCCGCCACGGGGGTCATAAACATTGATGTGCCTTCGTTGTACACGCGGTCCTCGGCGGTCAATGGCGGCGCGGCGGGACGAAAGGCGCTTCTGCTTAACGAGCGTTTATTCCCGGAAAAAACAACCTCCCCACGACGACCAAGACGGTGGTGACGCCGCTCAATGGAATGCCAACAACGACATTCAGTGCTTGGAAAATCCGAACAATGCTCTTTAATGATGGTGTAAATCATAGAGACATAGATCGTCAATATTAAATGAAATGAAAACAATCGGAATGTTACTTGCACTAACTGCATCACAGTTGAGGCGAGTTTCTTCCTTTTATTCTGTGAGTATCTGACGCTACTTCAGGTAATGATGTTCCTGATGATTAATAGAAATCTTCTGAATATGTGTGAAATAAATAAGAGAAAAATGTATAAGAATTTCAATAATTGGAAATAGATTACGAATAGGGATATGTCGGTAAGATTATTATAATCTTACAATGGGATAAATGAAATAATGTGGTCTATCAAGATTCGTTTTATAGGTGTGTAAAAAAACAATTGAGTCTGTGGATATAACGTGGGGAAATAACAGCTTAAACCTTAAACTAATAACCATACTTCAGATTTTACTGTATTTGAAATAACTATCAATGTTCTTTGCGTACTTACAAAATTTAATAGTTTTACCCCAATGCACGCTCAACTGTAAATGATATGCTCTAAATAATTCGAAAGGGAAGAACAGTTCTGTTAGCGAATGGTACGAATATTCTTTGCAATAAAGAAACAGTAAAAAATCCAATGTCAGATTTTCAAATTGTTTTCGTAATATCAAATTAATAGTAAACCATGGGGAGAAAATTTCAATGCAGTTTTACATTTCAAATAAATAATTAGTTTCTCAGTTGAAAATGAACGACTTGCATTAACTGATATTAAGGTACATACTGATATACATGTTTGAGTCGCTCAATTCAGACGAACCTCAAATGGAACGTCCATTTAAATTAATTGAAAACTAAATTAAGTTCATTATGCTATGTGTTGAGAGTTCTTTTACCTTCAGTCAGCCTTCATACTTCTCGTTGTGTGTATTTCCGGAAAGTTCATACCCACCTGAGATATGGCATACTATTCTGAGGAAACACTTCTTAAAGTTCTCAGACATTTTGATTTCGGAAAAGAATTGCACGAATAATCAGTATATCTCACCCAAGTGATTCTTGTAAGCCTCTCATTATTAAGCTAGGTATTCTGCCGTTGCCTTGCCTCTTGAAATACGAATCATTTGCTTTTGTCAAAAATGGCTTTCTGAAGCATAGGTACACTTTTTCAGCGAATACAGTTTTCGGCGAATACAGATATCTATAACTATAACATCTGACATAGTAATCATATTTATAAGGTGTCTGTATCAACAGCTCGCCACAAAAAATGCCCATACAATACATATACACTATTTTACAACACATTGACAGATGACATTAAACTATTAAAATCGATACATAAGTTTTAGTTCTAAGGAAAAATCTTTTCTGCTGAATAACTGTTTCTATACATTAAGGGACTACACCGAGCATCGAAAAAGAAAGTAATATTGATATTAACAGTGATAGTTAATACATTAATTACCATATCGGCTGCATAATTCTGAAATACTAAATAAATGAGTAATAAGTGTTGTACCGCAACTTCTGGATCAATGATCCCCAACTCGATCAGGATTTTTGTCCATTTTCCTGATACTTCGAGAAAATGGAGGGATATGGTATCTTGTTTTGCTTCTGGACTTCAGTGTAAATACACTACCTGTGTGCGCTTTCTACAATTAAGTGTGAGATAGGATTTCACAGATCGTTCTTCATATTCTCGTGACAGTAAGTCGAATTCTTCACCAAAGGTATTAGAAGGGTTAATAGCCAAAATATGTAATGCTGATTTGCCTTTGCAAATTGTTTTTACTACACGGGTGCGAATATTTTATCAATTCTTGCCCAAAAAGCTCGTTTCCTGCTGCATTCAGAATTCGACTTGTATATGGGTAAGGGTTGGAAATCACACAATTTAAGAAAACCTGAACAGAAGTCCCTCTCCTACTACGTCACACAGTTTTTAACTGTTTTATAACGTTAAATAAATAAATATTTTATGTTGCATGATTAGTCCTGATAAGCCATTTGGGGGCGGGGAGTTTTTGATTGTTTCTTATGTATTTTACCTCCAGAATTTATTCCGCGTCAATAAGTTCATTTTTTGACATGAACTTTTACGTAAATCTGCGAAGGTAATGCAGTTGATACTCGGCGGACCGCATGCGACCCTCCAGGAAGTCGAAAACAACGAGACACGAGAGCTCAAGAAAGAAAGACAGAAAGAAAAAAAAACAGAAGAGGCGTCGTATTCGCTTTTTCAATAAAGGCCGGAGGCGAGATTCGTTCTCGCGAACCGAGAGCCGGAGAGGAAAAAGAGAATCCCTGGGCGCGCAGAACCAAAGCGAAATCTAGCGGGGGCTCCGGGGAGATCCCGTCCGGCGGTCAGAGGGCCCCAAAGGACTTTCGCGCCTCGGCATCTCCTCATACCCATCCCTGAAGCCCTCGATGCAGCTCGACAACGTTGGGCTCCGTGGAAGTGCAGGAGCAAAAACTGTAAAATCCCGCCTGTTGTACTCGGATGTCTACCGATTGATGATAATTAAATCT
>BLKR01002933.1:89901-169336 GCA_011170035.1 Teleogryllus occipitalis
ATAGAAATCTTCTGAATATGTGTGAAATAAATATGAGGAAAATGTATAAGAATTTCAATAATTGGAAATAGATTATGAATAGGGATATGTCGGTAAGATTATTATAATCTTACAATGGGATAAATGAAATAATGTGGTCTATCAAGATTCGTTTTATAGGTGTGTAAAAAAACAATTGAGTCTGTGGATATAACGTGGGAAAATAACAGCTTCAACCTTAAACTAATAACCATACTTCAGATTTTACTGTATTTGAAATAACTATCAATGTTCTTTGCGTACTTACAAAATTTAATAGTTTTACCCCAATGCACGCTCAACTGTAAATTTCAATGCAGTTTTACATTTCAAATAAATAATTAGTTTCTCAGTTGAAAATGAACGACTTGCATTAACTGATATTAAGGTACATACTGATATACATGTTTGAGTCGCTCAATTCAGACGAACCTCAAATGGAACGTCCATTTAAATTAATTGAAAACTAAATTAAGTTCATTATGCTATGTGATCAGAATTATTTTACATTCAGTCAGCCTTCATACTTCTCGTTGTGTGTATTTCCGGAAAGTTCATACCCACCTCAGATATGGCATACTATTCTGAGGAAACACTTCTTAAAGTTATCAGACATTTTGATTACGGAAAAGAATTGTACGAATAATAAGTATATCTCACCCAAGTGATTCTTGTAAGCCTCGAATTATTAAGCTAGGTATTCTGCCATTGCCTTGCCTCTTGATATACGAATCATTTGCTTTTGTCAAAAATGGCTTACTGAAGCATAGGTACACTTTTTCAGCGAATACAGTTTTCGGCGAATACAGATATCTATAACTATAACATCTGACGTAGTAAACATATTTATAAGGTGTCTGTATCAACAGCTCACCAGAAATTTTCCCATACAATACATATACACTATTTTACAACACATTGCCAGATGACATTAAACTATTAAAATTGATACATAAGTTTTAGTTCTAAGTAAAACCTTTTCTGCTGAATAACTGTTTCTATACATTAAGGGACTACACCGAGCATCGAAAAAGAAAGTAATATTGATATTAACAGTGATAGTTATTAATTACCATATCGGCTGCATAATTCTGAAATACTAAATAAATGAGTAATAAGTGTTGTACCACAACTTCTGGATCAATGATCCCCAACTCGATCAGGATTTTTTTTCCATTTTCCTGATACTTTGAGAAAATGGAGGGATATGGTATCTTGTTTTGCTTCTGGACTTCAGTGTAACTACACTACCTGTGTGCGCTTTCTACAATTAAGTGTGAGATAGGATTTCACAGATCGTTCTTCATATTCTCGTGACAGTCGAATTCTTCACCAAGGGTATTAGAAGGGTTAATAGCCAAAATATGTAATGCTGATTTGCCTTTGCAAATTGTTTTTACTACACGGGTGCGAATATTTTATCAATTCTTGCCCAAAAAGCTCGTTTCCTGCTGCATTCAGAATTCGACTTGTATATGGGTAAGGGTTGGAGATCACACAATTTAAGAAAACCTGAACAGAAGTCCCTCTCCTACTACGTCACACAGTTTTTAACTGTTTTTTTAACGTTAAATAAATAAATATTTTATGTTGCATGATTAGTCCTGATAAGCCATTTGGGGGGGGGAGTTTTTGATTGTTTCTTATGTATTTTACCTCCAGAATTTATTCCGCGTCAATAAGTTCATTTTTTGACATGAACTTTTACGTAAACGTGCGAAGATAATGCAGCTGATACTCGGCGGACCGCATACGACCCTCCAGGAAGTCGAAAACAACGAGACACGAAAGCTCAAGAAAGAAAGACAGAAAGAAAAAAAAAACAGAAGAGGCGTCGTATTCGCTTTTTCAATAAAGGCCGGAGGCGAGATTCGTTCTCGCGAACCGAGAGCCGGAGAGGAAAAAGAGAATCCCTGGGCGCGCAGAACCAAAGCGAAATCTAGCGGGGGCTCGGGGGAGATTCCGTCCGGCGGTCAGAGGGCCCCAAAGGACTTTCGCGCCTCGGCATCTCCTCATACCCATCCCTGAAGCCCTCGATGCCGCTCGACAGCGTTGGCGGGCTCCGTGGAAGAGCAGGAGCAAAAACTGTAAAATCCCGCCTGTTGTACTCGGATGTCTACCGATTGATGATAATTAAATCTTTAAATCTATATATATAAAAGAAAGTCGTGTTAGTTACACTGTTTATAACTCAAGAACGGCTGTACCGATTTGGCTGAAAATTGGTGAGCAGGAAGCTTAGAGCCAGGAGACGGACATAGGATACTGTTTATCCCGTTCGACAGCGTTCCTGTGTGAGAACGCACGTTTTTGCACGTACGCAGTGCAACAAGGATAGTACAGTTTCTCACAGTGAGTGCGACGCGAGAAAAAGATGGGACTGGCTGTTAAGGCGGAACAGAGTTCGCCGGGTCAGCTAGTCTATATATATAAAAGAAAGTCGTGTTAGTTACACTATTTATAACTCAAGAACGGCTGTACCGATTTGGCTGAAAATTGGTGAGCAGGAAGCTTAGAGCCAGGAGACGGACATAGGATACTGTTTATCCCGTTCGACAGCGTTCCTGTGTGAGAACGCACGTTTTTACACGTTTTCGCACGTTTTCGCGTGATTTCGCATGTTAGCGGTCATTGTTGCCTGTTGTAACCCATTGTTGTAACGCCGCACTGATAACAGAAGGCGATAATGATAGCCGCCTTTCGTTCGCCGTTATATCTATATATAGTCGTGTTAGTTACACTATTTATAACTCAGAACGGCTGTACCGATTTGGTGAGCAGGAAGCTTAGAGCCAGGAGACGGACATAGGATACTGTTTATCCCGTTCGACAGCGTTCCTGTGTGAGAACGCACGTTTTTGCACGTTCTCGCACGTTTTCGCGTGATTTCGCATGTTTTCGCGTGATTTCGCACGTTTTCGCGTGATTTCGCACGTTTTCGCGTGATTTCGCGGGTTTTCGTATGTTTGGACGGAACGGAGTTCTCTGTTAAGGCGGAACAGAGTTCGCCGGGTCAGCTAGTTTCGTATAATATGAAGTTCTACAGCGTTCCACGTTTTTGAGACTTGAAGCTTTCAAGGCAATTTTGGAACGTTTACTTGAAATTCCTCCACATTTTCTAGAGGCCACCACAGGAAGTTCACATTATTGACATGACAAGTAAAATCCAAGAGTTTTTATTCTCGATAACTAGTATGTTCTTGAGAAGGTTCTTAACAAAAACTTTCCTTAGACGAAACACAACATAACAATGTCGTGAACTTCCAGACTCATTCAAGTACAATTTTTCAATCAACATAACGGTCATCACGACTACACATTATCTCATCAAACTTTTATAAACATATGTCCAATCTTATGTAAATCTTATATAAATACAACCATCGATAAATTGTAACTTGGTTTATAAATAATTTTTATTTTAAAATACGTTTTAGACAGACACTGGTGAAAGTATAAAATATTAGTGCATGCAGAGCGTGCTAAAAGTAAGACGATGCTCAAATGTTCTTGCAAAATAATGTGAGTACAGAAAAGAAAACAAAATAATTTCGATTAACCTCATCAGCAATAACTGACCTTAAATTAAATAACAGTACACAACTAAGTGATGTGTATACTTGAATTAAAATAAAATGACAATCAGTCAAGCTGTTTCAAAAATAGTGTATTAAGCACGTGATAAACGTAATTTTATTTTGCTCAGAGAATTGCGCTATTTCATTTATCGGCCTTGTATTGCAACCTTCTCAACTCGCAAAATAAAATTCCAAATTTACCATCAATGTCTGTTACCGTCCTGTAACTGTTTTAGGACATAAATATGAACATTTTCACGTAATAGACATTCAGAATATAAGACCCCATGTTAATAGTGAAACATATATAGAACTCTTCAAATAGTACATGCACGTAGTATCTGGGGAGCATGCACGTAGTATCTGGGGAGTTATCTGGGGTATAAGCACGTAGTATCTCCTTTCCTTCATTAGTTAAAAAATATTATTTTTAGTTTTACATATGACCTTGCTTCTATTTCTTGCCCTTGTCATCTTTGGCGTATTACTGAGCAAATTAGTGGCATTGATATTCCAAGCACGTAATGAAAACATAACCTAATTCTGAAACTTCACTCACTAGAGTTCCAAAAATTTGAACAATCAAAAACGTCTACGTCAAAAAAAGATGAAGTGGCTATATAACTTGCGTGTGTTAAAATTCTTTTCATTCACTCTTATTAACTCAGATTTCAATTTTCGTTGCACACGATAATATGTCAAAATATTCTGACATCGTGTTCACTGAATAAAAGCGTGGGGTCTATATGTATGATCAGAGATCAGGAAATCCTCGTTCTCAAACTTAGACCGGTAGTAATCCAACCGGTTGCTTATCAATTCAGTTACCGACGTCTCCTTGAATAAAATATCCTTCTGGATTTAAGAGCGACATTTATAAGACTGAGATAAATTACAAATAAAAATCAAGTCAGTTCATCAACAAAATTCATTTGATCTCTAGCTGTCGTGGATAAACAGAAGAACGAATTGTTGGCGTAAAGGATATATAAATATAAAAATATTGTAACTGCTTACTATTCTTTTTCTGGAGGCCTGTAATAAATAAATATATATCTAACTAAATAACTTAATAACAATCTGAAGCAGCTGTCTATCGGGCGCAATAGGACGTTATATAAAATGGTTCTCTTTCACATTTTCCGAAGATTATAAATGTCGTAGTTATTCAGTAAGTGTCCAGTAATGCCGTTGTTCTTCAGTAACAGGTTCGAAACAACCAACCTTTATTTGTTAGTTTATCCCGATTCTATCAAAATCCGAATTATAAAATATCTCAATATTGTTACCTGCATTGACAGATCTGTATCTCTAAATATTCCGAATACATGCTCAAAGTGCTAGATACACTCGTGTGGCTTCTTCTTGTGTAAAGTACAATACTAGAAATAGATTTGAGGTGTTGTTTTGTCCTAGCTTACCTACGACAAAACAGCGCTTCAAATCTATTTCTGTGCTGCAAATGTCGTAAACTACACACCATTTCCTACCAAGTACAATACTGTACGTCAACGAGTTGATATTGATCCTATCTTAGCTGCAAACAAACCGAATATGGGGATTTTTGGTGGGAAGTTTTAGGGAGTGCCTATTTGCAAATGTTGCTGTATCACGCAATCAAATTATCATAACCAAGGTAGCAGTAAAACGTATTTACGAAAATTTGTATTTGTTGTATATCTCTAAAGCGAAAAAATAGACACTGACACTGGATTTAGAATCCACAGATACAAATTCGACATGATCAATCAAATAATAAAGATAATAATTAATACGTTTATGGAGTTTTGTGTTGTTTCATTCTGGAAAAAAAAAAAAGAAATTTCAGGACTCAAACGGACCACGAATCTCGATCTTGTCCTTATTTTGACTTGACTTATAAAAAGATACGAATGAACTATTCATCCACCATCGAAATGACCCGTAAACGATGTCGGGCTTTCAAATCAAAGAACAACGTACATCTGTTGCCGACAGAAGAGTCTCAACACTGTAACTGTCTTCGTATCGATACGAAACGAGCTTCTGGCAGGATTTGTGACTCCAGGCGATGCGCGTCACAAATTTGTTCCGGGAACACGTAATTATTGTATCTGCCCACTTTCTCTGGACTCTCATGTAAATCACATTATCTCGACACCACGCGATAGCTGGCTTCTGGGAAACGGGTTCCCGAGAAGTGTGGGCGGAGAAGTAGGGTGAAAGGCGATTTGGAGCAAAAGAGAAATAAAAAGTAGCTTCAATCAGAGTACACTGACAACCAAAGTCAATGAGCCAGTACCGTTTTTAATGTTGTAGTCTACAGCAGCTGACTGCTACAGGAGTGATATTGTTAACACACAATTTTTAGGTAGTATGATTTGATTGTATTCATTCATTTTTAAATTCGATTTTGAAGGAAAGTTTTTCAGTATATTTTCATTTTCACTTAATGCAATTGAAAACAAAATATTAGACATTATTTCATAAATTGGGAGCTCTCTAGTCGCCCAACAAAATCATAAAATACGTACCACCGTGTAACCACGGGTAAAGGTCGTGAAATATAAAAAAAATGTTCGTAAGATACTTCTCTTTGTCATAAATATAAAAAATTGAAGATTAGAATGACAAAAAAACATGAATTATCATTAGCAGAAATACCCGAGATTCGTCATTTCGATGTACGATTTATTTCAACTTCTCTCGTTTCTGCTTCCATCTATGAACATCTCTTGGTTCTTCAGAACATATGGACGAGGAAAAGAGAGTAGAAGCAGAATACTTTAGATGTAATGCGAAAACATTCGTCCTGTGGGAAGGTAAAATCATTTTATTAATAATTTATTAAAAACAGCACTGTTCAAACGGTACCTCTTACTAATGTCAGAGAACAGAATAAATAGAAATTATGTGAAGGAACATTTTGTATATGTAAGAACTATTGCTATGCTATAGTCACATATACCAATATGATTGACTGGTGATTATGGACGCGTCAAAAGCTTAGGCCATAATTCCCGAAAGTGTAGTGCATGTTGTTATAGTGGGGGTGTGGCGGTGATCTGCCGCTGGATGCCGAGATCCGGCGCCAACCTACGTCGGCTTGGGGTTTCCCTAACCAGGTATCTCATACCAGCGTGGAACCGCCCCACCGGGACTTAGCTCTAAGCTCCTAGGTGTGGTATATGTGGTAGTGTAGTGCATGTGTGTGTGTGTGTGTAAGTAAGGAAGGGGAAAGCACAAGGAAGAGGAAGGATAGATCGCGCGTGGTCAGTGGTTCGTTTGTAAGTATACTGCCCCAGCATTCGCCTGTGTTGATCGTAGAAACTACGGAAAACTGTTGATCAGTGCAGCCGTCCGCTAGAATTCTCAGGCGACTGAATTCAACCTAGCTGACAATCTAGTGTCGAAAATTCTGCCATTGTCGGGAACCCTAGGACCTCCCGGTCAGAGGCATTGCAGTGACAGCAGTTGATGCCCTGAGTTACCTCTCCCGGTTCCAATTCATACGACACCAAGGCTACAAGGAAGAGTCAGCCTGCCTTAAATATTTGTTGTTTATGCGTTGTGTTATGAAACAGCAACTTTGTTTTATGTTATTGGTACGTAAAAACTGTTATACTATATATTTTCTGTACTGTCTTATTCCAGTAGTCAGTTCCAATGGAAAAAATGAATAATGTCTCTTGAAAACCGAACGTGTCTTTTCCAATTCGAACCCTGATTTGCTAGAGTTAGAAGGCAAGTGAATTCCTATGACGTGCCTTATTTAAAGTAGCCTGCAATATTTCTATTCAGAACTGGAGAATTATTCGCGGTACTATGCATTCCAAATGCCTGTCTTTACTTTCCGTGACGCACGGAAGTATGTCGTGATTTGATTCGTTGTCGATAGTGAGTCCGTGATTTAGAACTTTCCATCAAGTTTCTGATAAAAGGGAACGAACGAATTTATTTTTTCTTGTGATACTACTTGAATATTCAAATTAACATCAGAAAATATATTTACCTATATTTATTACGTGATGTAAAAAGTTCCCGTCATGAAATTCAAATATTGAAACGTGTTTTTACACTGTATGTAATAAGTCTCGCTCATGCCTAATTATTCCGAATACTAATTTAAGTAACAAAATTATACGGTACTTGCAGGCGTCAGATTAACTGCATATGTCGCAATGCAACTCGAAAGTAAGAAGTGAATAGTACAGAAGGTACGATTCGATTGTTGCGTGAAAAGTCTATTTTATTATTTACGAAAATCACTATTCAGTGCTTCCGCATTTTTTAAAATTACTGATTTGATTATTATTTCTGTGAATATTAGACCTACGTTATATTCGAAAATTTCTTTCAGAAAAAATATTTTATTGGAATAAGCAGTATCTAGATGTTAACGGTAGACTTTGTTTACAATGTCATTTATAAAAATTATTATTTGCGGTGGTATTTGAATTGTGTCTATGTTAATAAATAATATTTATTCTGTAATTTAATTAATGTACCCGTGTTTCAGATCATATTACTGTAACGAATTATTAGAGCATAGGGCCTTGAAAGTTTTTGTACAGTTAGATACTTTACACTCTTTTTCGTAACTTCTTAATCCAGAGCTTCGTTTAATTGAATGTTACATGTACCTCTAATCATGTTCACATATAATTATCAACCACCACACATCGCATCTGTATATATTGCAAGTTCTTTTAATCAGTCATCAGTGACATCTGTCGGCGAAGATGAAAAGCTGAAAAGCGAACGTCGGCGCGCTTTCGAGTACGTCTTTGGAGAGTGTCGCTTTTTCGTCACCTCCACGTCTTCCCCTCCTCCTCCCCCTCTTCTCGTCTTCTCCCTATTCGAACCCTTGTGACGGGCGTCAGAGTGTACGAAGTCTCCACACTACTACCCAAACGCTCAATGACGGCTACTTGCGTCTCTCATAGGAAAAAGAAGCCACCCTTCTTTTCCCTCTGATATGTTTGAAAAGCTGTTCTATTACTTCTGTCCGGACCTGCTGCACGGTCCTTGCAAGCGGCAACTTCTCCTTGATATTTAGCGGCGACTGTACGGTACGCATGAATTCCTTTCAAAATGTGAAACCCCCTTGTATGTCCCTTTCATCGTGAAGCTTACTTACTGCATACATGGTGAAAATTTTTTAGAGAACTTTTTTGATTTTTTTCCCCCAAAAATTAAATGAGAGACCGGGATTGGTTAGAATAAGGAACTGAATACACGATCTTCTGTCTTTTTCTCGAGAAGCGTGAGTATAGAAGATCGAGCGAGACAGAGAAGTGGAGGGGAGGAGATTAGATATAGAAGAGACCGCACTGCCGTCGGGCTCTACCCTTTTTTTACTTTCGTGACGTTTGAGAGAAATTAAAAAGGGAGATGAAGAAAACCGAAAAAGAGAAAGGCTTCGATGAGCAAAAACAAAACGCAATCTATGTGTTTAAAAGCTAAAGATATGGGTGGAAGCATTTGGATATTTTTTACAGCAAAGGGAGACTCAGTTTGCCTTGGAATAATTTTAATGGACATAGAAGGAATAGCCTTAGTCGGTGGAGTTCTTTTTAAAAATTTTGTGTGGATTGTGAGGCTGCCGTTTGTACGCCGGATTCTCAATAGCCTGTGAGGGATCCCAAAGACTTCATCACGTCCTGTTCTAGTAATTAAAGCCCGACGAGATATGTTTTAACGACGGCCTCGCGTCGTCACAGAGTTTACACGAGAGAACGTGGGCAGTTCTCAAGAACGGTTCGAGTTTCGATGACGTTTCTAAATTCGAAGAAGAAATACTAAACTAAAAAGAAATTTAAAAAAAAATTAAATTCAAGCGACGACTGACTGGGGGTCTCTACCACATACGCAGCCATTTTTGCGGAGAAACGAAACTTTTAATGGGTTTTCGGAGACGCGGTATTCATTTGTGTAAATATGATTTGAACTAAAAATAATCACAAAGAAACGTACGGCACTGCATATATTTGCCGTGTGTACAGCACCATCGTTACAAGTTCAAAGCGAATAATATTAACTGCTTCACGTTTCCACGTAGATCCTTTGCCGATTTCCATGTTATACACCAAAGTTAATGGCAATTGAGAATGAATGCATAATGGTGCGTTTCAACCGAATGCCATAATTAAAGAAACGCTCTTGCTCATGTCAAGATTTGTACTTTTCTGTGATAATTTAAGGAAAATCTTTTTAAAGTGGCGTATTGATTTGAGCATGTCTACCATGTGATTCTCTTTTTTCGAGTTTTCTAAGCGCGCTATCTGCCTGCTAAAGACAACAATTGCACCGAATACGACCGTCTTTTTTCAAGCAATTCTTTTGCTTTTAACTGAAAGAAACGCAGCAATTAAAATCTAGCTCCCTTTTGATTTCTCCACACACACGTAGAGACAAAGCGAGTGAATAATCTAGGAAGGAAAAAGTGAGAGTTCGAAAAAGCGGTAGAAAGGGGTGCAGGAAAGGAAGTAAAGACAGATAACGTTAAAGAGTGAGGAAAAAAGAGCAAAAAATCAATTCGACGCGTTTACGTGTTGTATTTGAAGAGGAAAAAATTAATAGGGTTTCTTTGAGCGATATTTTTCTGAAAACGTTTTTTTTCTAAAAGGTCTTTTCCTGCCGCCTTTACGAGGAAAAAAGACAACGGCGGTTTGATTCGTCGAAAAAAGAGCCTCTTGCAGGTACACTTCAACGCTGTGTGCAGAAATAATGACGCAATATGGTTTCCACGGCGATGGAGTCGTGTAGTGATTGGACAAGGTTTGTGAGCGGGACAGAAAGGATTTGCCGGCGGAGTTTAAGGGCTATGATACAGAGAGGCGGAAGGAAGGAAGGGGGTGTTAACACGAAAGGACAAAGCAGTGGGAAAATCTATGTTTGTACGAGGACAAAACTGAGTTTTCAAATTCATTAGTTTCTCTTTCAGACTACAGATAGTTAATTTTTGTACAATCTGTAGATGTTCTACATTGTAGGGAATGATATTACTGGATATATTACTCGTTTTAGTTCAGAATTATTTGAACTATATTTAAACTACATTGCAAAATTGCAGTGATTTTTTAAATGTATAAATGTGTTCACAGTAAGGAAGTAGTACATTTGCTTCAAGTTGTGAATAATACATGTGTTCAATCCTCTGTTTACTCATAGCAAAAGTCGTAAGTGTAACTGGTGAAATTTTGTAGCTGATGTTATTTTCATTTTGATAATAATTATGTAATTATAATAGTAATCATGTATCTGATATAATATTGATCCATATATTATATTACTTACTTGTATATCAAGCAGATTATGTAATCATTTGTTAATGATTTTTTTATAAATGCGCGCGTTGAAAGCCATTTTCCATTTATAATTTACTCTAAGAAATACTTTCTGGAGAATTTAAATTATATATCAAAGATAATATAGCGTACGTAAACCATTACATCGCCGAACAAATATCATCACTTAAAGCATCCTGATGTACATTATTATTTCAGACGGTTCACAAAGAAGAATTTTACTCTTCCACAAGTTACATTCTCTTTATTTCTCTCTAGAGAATTTTCAATGTTAATAAAACTAAGTGATTTTCCAAACCCACCTGCAGGCTCCGTGTTTGCTTGCATCTTCACACCCGCCCACTGTACGTCGACGCGTTACGACGCCGGCTGCTGAGAGCACGGTGGGACGTGCCTGATTGCAGGACGCGGGCGGCGGCGACGGCGGCGCCACCTGCCAAAGGAAGTCGCCCCCGCCCCCGCCGCCGTCGCGACAAGCGTGTCCTTCAATCGAACACGCGGAGCAGGATTCGAGGGGTGCGCAGCGCTGAGAGGGAAGCCTGGAGCGGGGAGGGCGGGTTGAGAGGCTGGCAAGCGCGCCCGCCAGGCGTCGCGACGCTCGCCTTGCGACTTCCCGCGCCTTGGCCCGCCTGCCCCGCCCCCTCATCACCTCCACAGCGACCCCCGCCTCCGCGAACCGAGCCCCTCCACACACCTCCCGGACTCCCCACATCGCCCTTTGCTACCGCGTACCGAGCCGATCCACCCCGCCACGTACCACCCAGCCCCGCCCCACCTGCATCCACATCGCTCCATGCTTTCGCGAACCAAGTCCGTCCCCCCCCCCAACATCGCCACATTGCTACTGCGTACCGAGCCGCTTCACCCCGCCACGTACCATCCAGCCCAGCCACGCCCCACCCCTCCTTGCCTAGCGTTGCCTTGTCTTGCCTCGACCCGCCCCACACCGCTCCGTCCCACCCACGCCCACATCGCTCCATGCTTTCAAGTCCCTCCACTCCGCCACACACAACCCGCACCCCCACATCGCCCTTTATCTCCGCATACCAAGCCACTTCACCCCGCCACGTACCACCCAGACACACCCGTCCCACCCCACTCCGCCCCGCCCTGCCTTGCCCCGCCCCACACAGCTCCGCCTCACCCGCGCCCACATCCCTCCATGCTTTCGCGAATCAAGCCACTCCATCCCGCCCCGCACCACACGGCCCCGCCCTGCCCCATCCCATCCTCATCACTCTCCCGCCCCCCTACTTTTCGCCGCTCCCCTCCACCCCTGGCCCCCACATCGCTCCACGCCCCGCACATCCCACCTCGCATACCGAGCCACTCCGCCCCGCCATGCCCCGCGCCTCTCCACCCCTCCCCCCACTCTGCCTCCTGCCAACCCGCCTCGCGCCGCCCCGTACTCTCTCATTACCGCGCGAAAGAAAGCGGTTTGGTTCGGGGGAAGCTGTAAATTGACGTTACGTTTCTGGTTTGTATCAAATACTCGAAAGCGCCGTCGAGGGAGGGTGTGATGCATGTTGTATGGCGGGGGGTGGGGACGACTTCGCTTACTTTTTTCTTGGGGATGAGTAAGAGGAGATCAAACGCGTCTTTGCGAGAAAGTCTGCGTGATGAACTTTCTATAGCGCGGAATCTCGGACTTGTTTAGTTAATGACTACTTCGAAAGAGAAGTGTTCGGGATTTTCACTTGCATATGTGATAGCTGTTAAGTGACTATGAATGCTTGGGGTTCTTTGGGAAATTTTCGTGGAAACTCGGTTCATTATGAGATTAAAATTGTAAACATTTAATTATTTATTTTAAAATACGATTCAACATAGAAGAAATTTGCTCCATGATTTGTCAAGATTTTTAGAAAAGGGTAGAAGTGGTCATATTTTTGTATTTTGCGTAAATTAAACAACAATATTTTGCATATTTTATTCCATTTATACAAAATAGGAAATTTACAAACAAAGCACACATACAAACTGATCCACACCTTCATAAACAATGATTCAAATAAACTGAAGAGGAACAGATAGGTTCAGAAATAACATTCCTCTTTAGATCGACACGTAATATTTGTTAAACGCAGTTTTCGCTTTGAACAAAAGTTCTTGCAAACAATAATCGACTTGCCGAATGGTAGAAGACATTCAGGGAATATATTCGTGAGTTTGAAAATGTGAATATTTAATAAATGTTAATAACAGAAATCAATATGAAATCGCATAATTGATCAGTGGCATTTTACACACACTCGTACGCACACTCACACTTTTCTGTAAATGCCCTGAGTTACATTGTAAATATACCCAAGAGAAGATATACAAAGACCTTTGTTCTTGGGCACGATAAGGAACAAGTAGAGGAACTTTATTTTCCTTGTTGAAAAGCACTTCCTAAGTTTTTATATGCTTACGAATATAAATATCTCATTAAATTACATAAATAAATGCAAAATAAATATACTGCCTTATCATTTGCTTACGTGTCATGATTCTGAACTACAGAGACGAGGAATTACTCGAAAATCGAGACTAATGCATCATTTTAATACTTGTGTACATTCAGGTATCATGCTATTGCAGCATATATTCAATAACTCTTTATTCACTATTAGAGTTTCAGTGGGGAGCCTTTCTTAAAATGTCGGAAGGTTTGTAGTAATAAGTCATAGAATTAGCATGCAGAATAGCTCTGTGGAAACATTGTCTGATAGTTTGATAAACAATCATTATTCGTGGACTAAAATTTTCGAAAGTGTCTGTTGGTTATCAAACTAGAACTGTAGTCTTTTTGTCTCGATTAACGCATTGAACTTCAACATTATCAGAACTGGCTGAAAATTTGTCAGTAAAATCTTTGTTTACTATTTCTGTAACTGATTTCTGCAACTCAGCGACGGTCCTTACGCCTAACTCTTTGATCAAAGCCCGACACACGTTCAGCACAGTGGCGTCAAGTCACATGTCACATCACGAGTCAAATCAGATGTTACATCACTTGTCACATCTCTTGTCACGTTTCTTGTCAAAATATCTGCTCAAGTGTTTTCCTCGATGCCGATGCACACCCGATGCAGCTCGGCGATGAACCACCGAACTCGCCGTGCGGCGCCTGCACATGTTGAGCACAATGACGTCATAAGTCATGTCTTGCGTGAGATTAGATGATACATCATTTGTCACGTTTCTTATCGTAATATAGAGCAGCTGATCAGGTCTTCTCGATGTGAATGCGAACCTGATGCAGCTCGGCGACGGTGTTGACACCGAACCCTTCGAGCGGCACCCAGCACACATACAGGACAGTGGAGTCAAGTCGCAAGTCATGTCACGCGTCAGATCACAAGTTACATCACAAGTCACATTATATGTCACGTTTCTGTCATAATGTAGAGCAACTGCTCAAGCGTTCTCCTCGATGCAGATGCGCACTCGATGCAGCTCGGCGACGGTGCTGACGCCGAACTCTTCGAGCGGCATCCAGCACACATACAGGACAGTGGAGTCAAGTCACATGTCATGTCATGCATCAGATCACAAGTCACATAATGTGTCACGTTTCTTGTCATAATATAGAGCAGTTGCTCAAGCGTTCTCCTTGATGCGGATGCGCACCCGATGCAGCTCGGCGACGGTGCTGACGCCGAACGCTTCGAGCGGCATCCACCACACATACAGGACAGTGGAGTCAAGTCGCATGTCATGTCACGCGTCAGATCACAAGTTACATCACGAGTCACATTATGTGTCATGTTTCTGTCATAATGTAGAGCAACTGCTCAAGCGTTCTCCACGATGCGGATACGCACCCGATGCAGCTCGGCGACGGTGCTGACGCCGAACTCTTCGAGCGGCACCCAGAACACATACAGGACAGTGGAGTCAAGTCGCATGTCATGTCACGTGTCAGATCACAAGTCACATTATGTGTCACGTTTCTTGTCATAATATAGAGCAGCTGATTAAGCGTTCTCCTCGATGCGGATGCGCACCCGATGCAGCTCGGCGATGGTGCTGACGCCGAACTCTTCGAGCGGCATCCAAAACAGGACAGTGGAGTCAAGTCGCATGTCATGTCACGTGTCAGATCACAAGTCACATTATGTGTCACGTTTCTTGTCATAATATAGAGCAACTGCTCAAGCGTTCTCCACGATGCGGATACGCACCCGATGCAGCTCGGCGACGGTGCTGACGCCGAACTCTTCGAGCGGCACCCAGAACACATACAGGACAGTGGAGTCAACTCGCATGTCATGTCACGTGTCAGATCACAAGTCACATTATGTGTCACGTTTCTTGTCATAATATAGATCAGCTGATCAAGCGTTCTCCTCGATGTGGATGCGCACCCGATGCAGCTCGGCGACGGTGCTGACGCCGAACTCTTCGAGCGGCATCCAGCACACATACAGGACAGTGGAGTCAAGTCGCATGTCATGTCACGCGTCAGATCACAAGTCACATTATGTGTCACGTTTCTTGTCATAATATAGACAGCTGATCAAGCGTTCTCCTCGATGCGGATGCGCACCCGATGCAGCTCGGCGACGGTGCTGACGCCGAACTCTTCGAGCGGCATCCAGCACATACAGGACAGTGGAGTCAAGTCGCATGTCATGTCACGCCGAACTCTTCGAGCGGCATCCAGCACACATACAGGACAGTGGAGTCAAGTCGCATGTCATGTCAGGCGTCAGATCACAAGTCACATTATGTGTCATGTTTCTTGTCATAATATAGATCAGCTGCTCAAGCGTTCTCCTCGATGTGGATGCGCACCCGATGCAGCTCGGCGACGGTGCTGACGCCGAACTCTTCGAGCGGCGCTCGGAAGCAGTCGCCGGCGTCGAGCACGCGTTCGAGGTCGCGTCCGATGTCGTGCACGGGCAGGCGCTGCGCGACGCGGCGCCGCACGCGCCGGCCCTGGGCGTCGCCGCCGTCGCCGTCGGACAGGTCGAGGCAGGCGTCGTAGGCGAAGTCGGAGGCCGGGCGGCGGTCGCCCAGGTAGAGCACGGCGGCCAGCACCTCGCGCCGGGACGTGCGCACGCGCACGCGCGCCAGGAAGCGGTCGCCGCAGCACAGCAGCACGCCGAAGTTGTCGCGGATGCCCAGCCGCCCGCCGAGCTGTTAACAAGATGCAAAACGATGCTCAAAACGTAGACAGCATGGTGTTTAGGCAGGTAGGGTTCAGCCAGATGAATGGAAAAGCCCGCATAAAAAAGGGGGAAAAGAGAAGAGATGTTTTGGTCAAATAAAATTAAAATTTTGGAGGATCCAATATTGAGCAGTCTAATATGAATTGAAGAGTAAAAGTATGAATTTGATGGATGATTGGTTTCCAAGCGCGTTAAGTTTACTGTTGTTTTAACTGTTAGTTTACGTTACTGTTGAGGTCATTAGTCCGTAGTGCATGTTTTATTGCGGGAGGCGGTGGTGGACGGCGACATCCGACCCCGACCTATGCGTCGGCTTGCGGGACTTTCCCCAACCAGGTATCTCCCACTAGCGGGAAAATCAGGTATCTCCCACCAGCGGGAACTGCCCCAGCCGGCGCATGCTCCAAGCTCCCCACTGGTCTTCCGAAACGTGTAGTAATATAGTGCATATGAGTGTGTGTGTGTGTGTGTGTGTGTGTGTGTGTGTGTGTGTGTGTGTGTACAAGTAAAGGGTGATGATAGGATAAGGAAGAGGAAGGAAAAATCACGCTTAGTCCGTGGCTCACTTGTTAGGATTCTGCTCCAGCATTCGCCAGATATTGATTGGAAAAACTACAGGAAACTACTGATCACAACAGCAGGTTGCTAGAATTCTCCTGCAGACAGCGGCAGAATTCGACCTAGCTGTCTAGCTAGTGTCAAAAATCCTGCCCCTGTTGGGACTCGAACGTCAGGACTTCCCGGTCAAAGACAATTCAATGACGTCAATTGATGCCCTGAGCCACCAAAGCTGGTAAGACATTTGAAACGTGGGCGGAGTGGAGTTTAGACACGAAGAGTTCAGCTAGCTGAATTAAAATATCGGCGTAAGAAAATACAGGGAAAAGGAAATCGATGTTTTAGAGTCAAATTGTTTTAGAGTCAGATTGAATGTTCGAAGAATCCTGTATTGAGCAGTGTGATAATGAGGAAAAATATGAATATGTGGCTCGGTAAAAATGTAATTAAAGAATTAAAAAGTGTAAAGATAATATGACTTAATTGCCAGCACTGTAGTTTCGTCGCACAAAAATGTTTAGTTTACGTTCTCTTTTTGTGACTCGTGAGGACTCATAAGTACGTGATCATTTTACTATCACCGTATTCATATCATTTATTATATCACGAGTCACATCCCACGTTGCATTACGCGCTAGACTACTGTTTCTGAGCAGAGTACGCCGACTCTTCATATTTCATGATATTTCTATAATTCTTGAAATATGAAGAGTCGGTAATACAACGTGGGATCATATTTTTATATTTCTTGGAAAGCTGTTCAGAGTCGTCTACGTCGAGAGTTTCCCGAACCTAGTTAATGTGTTACTTCAGTAAAGTTTGTGACAAATTATCATCAGTTTTTGCTGAATTGAAGTCAAATTTGTTAGATTGTCAAATTTATTTGTCGAACACAAGAAATCGAATATTACTGGTAATTATCTAAAATGATACACTATTTTAAAATAAAGCTTCATAAACTTCAGTGAAATATACAAAAACAACGTAATGGGTCTTGAAAAACGCGAATTATGGAATTCATTATATTAAATAGACGTCTACGTGCATATCATTACTGTTACTATATATTGTGAGAATATTCTATCAGAATTCTGCATGTTCTGAAACCAAGTTCAAAATCATACGATAGTGTTAGTAATACGAGGAACACTTATCTGTGAAAAAATGATGTTCCGGAAGATCGATTTGTTATCGCCAGAGCGCAATACTTTACTCACCATCAACTCGAGCTCTGAACCTCGTCCGATATGTGGATGCTGCAACTTCACGTGTTCCGAGAGAGATTGCATCGGGCCCTTCCAGTGGCACATGGGATCCAACCTTGAATATGTTTTTCTCAATTTGGATGTAACCAAGGAATGACAAATTAGATCACTAATGCTAATGTCGATGATCTGATTAAGTTAACTACAAAATGATTTGGACTATTATTTAAGCATTAATATAAATGATGTTCTTTCACACTTATCTGTGAAAAAATGATGTTCCGGAAGATCTGTCTCGATTTGTTATCGCCAGAGCGCAATAAACTTTACTCACCATCAACTCGAGCTCTGAACCTCGTCCGATATGTAATGGATGCTGCAACTTCACGTGTTCCGAGAGAGATTGCATCGGGCCCTTCCAGTGGCACATGGGATCCAACCTTCGCAAAAAGGAAACATTTCTTATTTTTTTTAAATATGTTTTTCTCAATTTGGATGTAACCATTGGAAATATTATTAAGGAATGACAAATTAGATCATGTTTTCCTAATGCTAATGTCGATGATCTGATTAAGTTAACTACTCAAAATGATTTGGACTATTATTTAAGCATTAATATAAATGATGTTCTTTCACTTTTAAATAAATAGAAGATGTAAAATTTAAGTTAAAATAAACTCACTCAGGTAACAAAGCAACATAATAATTTGCTTGAGAAAAAAAGTGCGCAAAGTATACGTGTGGAAACCATGAACAATTCAATTTTTAAAACAAGATAGTTACAATGATTATTATTTTAGAAGGAAAAAAACATTTATTTAAAGATGCTGAAACAACTGAGGATGCTGAAACAACTGAGGATGGTGAAATAACTGAGAATTATGACACTACTGAGAATTATGAAACAACTGAGAATGGTGAAACAACTGAGGATGATGAAACAACTGAGGATGATGAAACAACTGAGGATGATGAAACAACTGAGAATGATGAAACAACTGAGGATGATGAAACAACTGAGGATGATGAAACAACTGAGGATGATGAAACAACTGAGGATGATGAAACAACTGAGGATGATGAAACAACTGAGGATGATGAAACAACTGAGGATGATGAAACAACTGAGGATGATGAAACAACTGAGAATGATGAAACAACTGAGAATGATGAAACAACTGAGGATGATGAAACAACTGAGGATGATGAAACAACTGAGGATGATGAAACAACTGAGGATAATGAAACAACTGAGGATGATGAAACAGCCGATGATGAAACAACCGAGGGTGCTGAAACAACTGAGGGTGCTGAAACGACTGAGGGTGCTGAAACAACTGACGGTGCTGAAACAACTGACAATGGGCATGCAAACAATAGGCGACAGGGAAAACATGGTGGAATAATGTTACCTGACGATACGCAATTGAGGATGGTGAAAATGTCAACAACGACGAAAACGTTGACCCGATGAGAAGACGAATGCACCTACCAACCACTCATGTCAGAGTTGCTTACTTTGGGCAGATGAGCGGGCGGCGGGGGCAGGCGAGCGCGTGCGCCTTGGCGTCGCCGGGCGGCAGCACGACGTCGCAGCCGGCGGCGCGGTGCGCGCAGGGCACGAGCGCGGCGCGGGCCACGTCCTCGAGCGCGGCGTTGCGCGCGGCCAGCAGCGGGCGCTGGCAGCCGGCGCGCGGGCAGCGCGCGTCCACGCTGCACTCGACGCACAGCGAGTGGCCCGCCGCGCACAGCGCCACGGGCGGGAACAGGAAGCCCGCGCAGCCCGGGCAGCGCAGCGCGCGGTACATGCCGCGCAGCGTCTCCAGCGCCCGCGCAGCCGGGATGCGCGCCAGCGACGCCTCCTCGCTGTCCTTCGGCGCCGCCGCCGCCGCCGCCGCCGCGTCCGCCTCCGCCGTCAGCATGGCGCGCTCTGCGGACACAACAGCACTCAATCGCAGGCCTCATGCGCTCTGCAGGCACACCAGCACGGTTCTCAATCGCAGGCCTCATGCGCTCTGCAGGCACACCAGCACGGTACTCAACACGGGGCCCTGTGGGCGCACCAGCACGGTTCTCAATCGCAGGCCTCATGCGCTCTGCAGGCACACCAGCACGGTACTCAACACGGGGCCCTGCAGGCACACCAGCATGGTTCACAATCCCAGACCTCATCCGCCCTGCAGGCACACCGCCCGGTTCGCAATCTCAGGCTCCATGCGCTCTGCAGGCGCAGCAGCACGGTTCTCAATCGCAGGTCTTATGCACCCTGCAGGCACACCAGCACGGTTCTCAATCGCAGGCCTCATGCGCTCTGCTGGCACACCAGCACGGTTGTCAATCGCAGGTCTCATGCGCCCTGCAGGCACACCAGCACGGTTCGCAATCGCAGGCCTCATGCGCTCTGCAGGCACACCAGCACAATTCGCAATCGCAGGCCTCATTCGCCCTGCAGGCGCACCAGCACGGATCTCAATCCCAACCCTCATGCGCTCTGCAGGCACACCACGGTTCTCAATCGCTGGCCTCATGCGCTTTGCAGGCACACCAGCAGGTTCTCAATCGCAGGCCTCATGCACTCTGCAGGCACACCAGCAGAATCACAGATCAATCGCAGACCTCAACTCACTCACCAACAGACCTCCAATACAATACAATTCAATTCAATTCAGCGTTATTTGTCGTGGGCAGGCTCAGGTCATCCAACTTGTTCTTCCGCCTGACCACGGAACGAACAAAATCCTTTACATTCTACACTCGTCATTTGAGAGGTGCATGTGTGTGTGCCGTACATTACGATGATCGTTATTTTGGTTACTTTTGAGTGTTATTGAGAACATTTCTCAAATTATTTTGAAATTTTAAGAATGTGCCTCTTAAAGTTCCATCCAATTTGATTAATATACTTGAAGTTGCTTATACTTTGATAGCAAATTGGCAGCAGCCGAGCAACATACACCATTTGTTGATAAGGGTTTCTTTTTTGTCGTCCACACAGTTTTTTGAGTAACGAGTTTATGATTAAAATGGATGTTATATCTAACTCCATTTAAACTCCAAAGACCTTGTACATGCGGGATAATACTAACCAAATTAGTGGAAACGTGAAGGGTCTCATTTTTTTCTTCAAACCAAAATAAGGGTTACGTTTATTAAACGTCACAAAAGTCCCAGAAATTAAGATCACCCTTATGTAAATAAAATGATAAAATAATGTGAAGATGCAATAGAAATATGAATATATACAAATGAAGATTTACGTTTTTCCAATATTCCTGGAGGCATCGTAGAATTATTTTGTTTTGTTTGCTTGTTTATTGGCTTTGTATTAACCATGGTTTCACAGCTGTTTATATTTCAATTATTCTTATTAGTTGAATTACTCGTATACTCATTGTGTATAATGCCTCAATCTAATCCTCCACCTGCAGACCACATCGAATTGTGTATGCCTCCTGCGTAGCTGCCAGGCTGCGTCAGAGATAGTGACGACGAGATACTAAGGAAGCGTTTAGATCTGCACAACTCAAAACAATACACAGAATTTGCTGCAGTAGTTTCAAAAACAAAGTTTGCTTGGGTGAGAGCTATGCGTCATCTTGATAAGAAAGAAAGAGGAGAAATTATTTACCGAGTGATTCGAAACCCAGGCAAACTTACGTGCCTGGACCGCCTTGTAGAAAAAAAATGAAGAAAGAATCACCGCGTCTATGTATGGAAATTCAATCATTTGCTTACTCATAGCTTCCAATACTGTTCTTCTTCCCGAATGATGTAATAAAGTAGCTGAGTGGCAAAACCTCTGAATGTGGCTTGCACGTGCCTCTTCCGTAGAACGCTGATTTAGCTTCTGTAATCTTCCCAGTTTGGCGCAGTCATCTCAAATTGATATGGGAAAGTTACCTAATTTGGACTGAAGCCTAAATCAGACCGGATAAGTACTCTATGAACGAATATTCGTATAAGAGCATTTGAATTGGCTTGAACATCTTGATTTCAATGCTTGAGGACGCTCTAATAGAGTTGGTACGAGTATAAATTGTGAGTAGCTTTCATTTTAACGAGTAGGATTTATTACAGGGTTTTCGTAAGGTGTTACTAATTTTGTGCAACTATCGTTAAGCCTTTGTGTGCACTTGGAATAAGTAATTGCAACTTTTATGCTACACGCTACAACTATACTTCGTTAGCTGATTAGCGTTTATTAGACAGTGCGTATCTCGGTTTTAGATTATGTTCTGTTTTGTACGTTGTGAGAGGAGGATAGGATTGACTGGCTTCAGTTTTCTCAATGTTCTTCATCCATCATGATCTACTTGTGAAAAAAACTTTCAAACACAACTACACTTCGTACTAGGAGAATTCGTGACGGTATATCATTACTTAAGAAATAGTGATCGTTTTATAGGATACAATTCTCTACAATTCTCATATATTGTCACCGGGAGCGGTAGCTCAGTGCATCAACTGATGTCACTGCAGCGCCTCTGACCGGGAGGTCCTAGGTTCGAGTCCTGACGACGGCAGTATTTTCGACTCTAGCTTTTCAGCTAGGTCGAATTCTAGAGAATGGAGGAGAATTCTAGCGGCCGGCTGCTCTGATCGATAGTTTTCCGTGGTTTCTCCGATCAACACCAGGCAAATGCCGGAGCAGTACCCTATCAAACGGGCCACGGACCGCCCGCGATCTGTCCTTCCTCTTCCTTGTCCTATCCTCTCCCCCTTACACACACACTTACACTAACATGCACTACACTACCACATATCCCGGGAGACCGGTCGGGAGCTTAGAGCTGTCCCGGCTGGGGCGGTGCCCCGCTGGTGGGAGAGTCCTGGTTAGGGAAACCCCACTAGCCGACGGTAGGTCGGCGCCGGATCTCGCCATCCAGCGGGGGAAGATCACAGCCATCTCCCGAGAAAAAACATGCACTACACTAACGGGAATAATGACCAGAACAGTTGACGCCCCCGGAAACACGAAAAATCTATCAATCAATCAATCTCAAATATTGTCATTACTAGGGAACAGATTTCTATGATTTTACATATTTCTTATGGGTGCTAAGTGAAATTTCTTGACATTTGGTTAGAATGAGATGGTGTGTAGATTAACATGTTAGTGCACATTTTTCCGATTTTTCCGATTAGAGAATATTCGTTTAATTATAACACATTATTTTTTTCATATTTCGTTAAAATAGAAACTTATCTTTCAAACGTTTCATGATTTCATAGATTTTATTTATTTGTGAGCGTTCATTGATTAGAATGATCTTGTCCCAGTTTGTATTTTCCCCTTTTTTGCAGATGATAAAACACTTGTGAAAATGTAAAATATTTCTTAAAAAATATTTTGTTTCAATCAGGCAGAAAAAATTAATCTAGACATACAGTAAGGCGCAAATTTACTTCTATTATTTCTTTCGCCAAGGAAGATAGGCTATATTGTTTGCACACATAGATATTTTCATTCCGTATGTTTCTCCTGAATTTCATCAAGAAATGTTTGTGCAGGAAATGAAATATTGTTAATTTTAATTGCAGATTAAATGGAATATTTCAGAAGTTTTAGATTACATATTTTTAAAATCATATTTTAAGACTTTTATGGCATAAAACCCATCACCCTAGCCATTACTATTTAAGAATTAATACCGTGTCCAAAACACATTCATTACAATCTCTTATTTATTAGTATTGTGAAGGAACGCACATTTTAATAGTTTATTTCTTGTACGCATTATTTCACTCTTCAAATTTTATGTGGTAGCTCTTTTAAATATTTTTACAATTAATAACACATTGAAATATTTTCTGAAATGTTTAGGAGAAATAATAATTGTGCTACTTTGGAGAATGCAGGAAAACCGTAAAGAAAACAAAATAAAATAACTAAGGATGCGTCACTAAAATACGTGACACATTCTTACATAAACCATGATACTAAAAACAGGGAGGAGGTGAGAATACATACAAAAAATAACATAAGAAACATGGAAAAAGCGAGAAGACAATCGTACATGACAGTGGAGGTAAAAATGATAGATTGGTAATCGCAAGTTGCAGAGGGACAGAAAAAGAAAAAGGCGGTGAACCGTAAAAAGGAGAAAAAAAATATAATCAAAGAAGAAGGATGGCATTGTCTCAAACGATAGACAATTCCTGTAAAATGCAAGAAAGATGCCCATCTGAACAAACATAATAAGACTAATGTGGTCCTTGAAGTAGTCGTGCATCGTTATATTACTTTTATATTTGGACGAGTTGCATAAATTGGATGAAAGACTTGATTGATTGAATGATTGATTTATTGATTGTTAGTGATTTCGGGCGCTTCAACTACTATGGTATACTCCCGTACGTGTACTGCATGTTGTTGTTTCGTTGTTTTTTGCTGGTTCGTTGTTTTTTGATGTGGTGGTGGTCTTCCACCGCATGGATAGCGAGATCCGTCGCTGACCTACCGTCGGCTAGCGGCTATCTTTTTCCCCAACCAGGTATCTTCCACCAGCGAGGCACCACCCCAGCCAGGACAAACTATAAGCTTACGAACGGTCTCCCGGCATGTGCGGTAGTGTAATGCATGTTACTGTGTGTGTAAGGGGTGAGGATAGGACAAGGAAGAGAAAGGAATGATCGCGTGAGGTCCGTGGCCCGTTTGTTAGGGTACTGCTCCCTCATTCGCCTGGTGTTGATCGAATAAACCACAGAAAACTACCGATCAGAGCAGCCGGTCGCTAAAATTCTCGTCCAGACAGCGACTGCATTCGACCTGGCTAACAAGCTAGTGTCAAAAATCCTACCACCGTCGGGACTCGAACTTAGGACGTCCGGAAGTTTCTCCGGGTTTCTAGGGTTTCCAGGGGCGTGGCGGAATGAATGAAAACGGGTTGGGGGGGGTCGGGACGAGATGGGACGGGACGGGACGAGACGGGATGGGACGGAGAGAGGCAAAGCAGGGGTTGCAGGGTAGCGGGTTGGCGAGGCGGGCGAAGGGCGGGGCTCTAGACGTTTTGTTAGTGGGCTATCAGAGGCTTTTGAGTCGAAGCGCTGGCCGTTCTAATGTAACTTTGTCTTCAGAATAATACTTTGTACTGTGGATTTTTCAGGCTTGAACTTGATTTTAAACAATGGTAAGTCACGTGTGGAATGACAAAGCAACTTACTATTCAAGTTACTCATCCCCTTTCATAACTGATCCAGGCAAACTAACGGTTGAAGTCAGCCGACGTATCACACAGTGCGTATTTCTTTTTTGATGATTGGGGACTGTGACAACTTGTGTCACTGAAAAATCCATGCTGAACTTTTCATGTTCTTTACAGTATCTTCAGTAGAATGATCCAGTCTTTTGCGAGTTATTGGTTGAAAACAAAATGTCTGCCAACGATTTTCTCTGTCAAAGTTGTTTGTGCAGGTACTGCATTTTCAAGTAGTATTAAAAGTCCACAAATTAGTTAGAGTAATATAATTTTATTATTATCTTGTTACTGCCTTTTCCGAAATTGAAACTTTACGTCGATTTGAATCTCATAAACACAATATTATTTCTCTAAAGATGATACTTCTTTCAGTAGGAACGCCAACAATTTCACTATCCTTGCATTAATCTCACGTAGCTATCAGATCACAAGAAATCTATGTAAAACGATGCTCTTTGTTGTCAAGAATTCGTTATAAACTCTACTACCGAGTTGAATTTGCTAATTTATTATGAATTAAATTGTTATACTAGTTGCCTGGTGTTAAGTAATTGTAAAATTAATCCCGAGTGTTTTAATCATATATACTTTCATTAACTGTATTCAGAAGAGTTTCAAAGTTGAATCACAACATGAAACCCAAAAGAATCACTCACACCAAAGCTGAACTAGTCAGCTACTGGTATTCATTAACAAGGAAAGTCCGTAAGTTAATTTCAAAGTACACAGTCAGACATACACGACCGAAAGACAATGAAATTTTCCTTTTGTGAGCCCGACCTTCCGAACTCGGCCGCCAGAGTATACAGTGCTGGGTCCACATTGTCTTCGTAAACAAAATTCCATCGGCAGAAGAACGTCCCATTATAGGAGGCCGTGGCGGCTGATAGCGTAGGATCCAGATAACGAGACGCATGGGGCCTTGGCCAACTTGTTATCTCCCACGCGTCGCCATTTATGAGAGTACGCGCGCATCTGGAGCGGCACTTCCGGTAAAAGGAGCGCGTAAAAGGACCGTCCTACGCGTATTTACGGGCCCTAGATGTGCGCGATCAAACGTGGGATGTCCCTGGAATAACAGACAGCTTTATCGCCCTTTATCGCTTACGATCCCCGTACATGCAATTTCTATTTCATCGTTGATCGTTATGATATGATTAGATGTGGTAGGACATTTAATTTGTCATGAATGAGGCTTTGTTGTTATCTGGAACCGTTGGTTGCTACAGAAAAATTAGCTCTTCATCTTTTTTACGTCAAATAATATGTTATTCATAAATCAAGCAGAATGAAATGTGTCCATTGTGTTTTGGTAGATTAAATACAATAAATTGTATAATTAATGACGAAACAATTGTACGCATGTTGAGAGTTAAGTGTTTTGAATACTTTCATTAATGTAAAAAATGTAACATCATAGACGAACAGACTCACAGTAAATATCTTGGAGATACGGTATATTCTAGGTAGTTTACAAGTGTTAACTTTTATTTTTATTTCTTCGTGACTATAGTCTTTATCTTTTTTGACCTTTTTATTATTATAGTTATTTTGTTTCAAACGTATTTTCTTCTAGTAGTACTACTTGAATTTCTGTTTCAGTAATTTTTAGTTATGAATTCGTATGCGAATATTCACAGTTATCGAAATATTTTACATAATATAGTTTAGTTACTGTTGGTGAGACTGAATTCAAAAATTGTGTTCCGAATCTGACGTTGTATTGTCACATTTGATAATTTGTGAGCAAATGGTTAAAACTAACAATGGGATAGGTAGGTAGTGAAGTAAGTTGTCGCAGTTTCTCAATTGAAATAGCTGATATTTCGCGCGTAGAATGATCGCTGATTTTCTCAACACAATGCTGCTTACTTAGTATGTACTTCTTCAAAATATTTCTTCCCAAATCCACCAGGAAGTTAGCACGCAGAACTGAACGCACGCTGGCATTGTATTGAAATCTGCGTGGAGCGGAAACGCAGACTTGCTCAGGTCATGGCTGATTGTGGTCGACTGGCAAGAGTTGTTGCCGGTTTCGGAACACGATAATTCTACGACGTAATATATCGATATGACGCAAAGCGCTCCGCCATTCAGTTTGAAAGTTCATGATAACTTGATTGGCCACTGTGACCCAAATCCACTGGGATTATTAATAGAGAAATGTTTCTTCGGCATAATTCAGTCTTCAGCAGTGCCTTAACACTGAAAACGTTACGAGCACTTAACTATGTTGATTTACTATATTTCTGATTCGTAAGACACAGGACAAACTCAGTGCAAGAATTACATCGAGAAAATTCCATATAGCTCTGATTTTCTAGATATAAATAGTTGTTCATTATAATACCCATGATTGCTAAAAATAAATATTTTTGTAATTGAATTCCATTTTTTCTCGCCATTCTATTTAAAATTACAATATTTTCGCCTGTCATTTATCATATGTAAGTTTGTAGGGTGGATAGCTACTCCAACCCTAAGCATGAAATAATTCTTCTTTCATCAGTTGAAAATGAGTGAATAAAAATAGCTTGTACATATGTTAAGCTGTGCGAATAATGACATGGAACATATCGACTTTTCAAAAATACATAAGTTCTTCCTTTGGTTGGATAATCTAAATTGTCCACGTTTTTGAAAATATAAACATCTGAAAAAAACTTCTTGAGACATTGAAATTTCTGGCAGTATTGATACTTTTACAATAGCGTACGTATACATGAATATGTATACTGTGCCCTTACAGTACAAGAAAGTTAGGCCAATGGAATGATAGACTTAGAGGTGTGTATGAAAGATGTTAATGTTATTTGTCACTAACAGTTTTCATACTAAGACCCTTTAAAAATATGTATGCCCTCTGAAAAGGATTTAGATCTAATAGCTAATGAATTTAAACACATGAACAGTATTCTCAAGTAGTGTAGTAATGAGGAATCTCCAACCTGTAGTTTTTCATTGAATCTTTCAAATGATGAGAGTATCCTAGACCTCTAAATTATGGTTTTCTCCTGATAAGCACATGTTTTAGGAGAACCTCTTGAAAAGAGATGCATGCTCTATAAAATATATTTCTGAACATTTAATGGCAGGTGCCTTGATCAAGAGAAATAATCTCAAACTGAGAGATATTTTTTATCAGTAGGCATGATGCTCATGTAACGTGTGTTTACAATATTGAATCACATATCTACATCAGATTTTGATTGTGATTTGAAGTTTATGGGAAACAAAAGTATTTAAAGAAAGCAAACTGTGGAAAAGTGAACTGTTTAATCGTATTCTTCTGGAATGTGATGTGTAAGAGTTTTTATGAGGAAAATTTGACGAAGTGAAACGTGATATGCTTTGAGCGAAAGATAAAATGCCAAAGGAAAAATTCAACTGAAGCGAGGGAAACCGGAACCTACCAACAGATCTACCAACTATGAGCAGACATATTTACTATCACTCACCCACGATATTTGTACATGGACCCAAAAGACCCGAACCCAGAATGACAAATTTTGAAAATGGCGAAAAGTGCGAAACACAGTATCATGTTCAAATTAGTATCGCTACTGTGGAGGAGAATAAGGTATTTTATTTAATGCTTTCCTTTGAAGATTTAATCTCTGTTAATTTTTTTGTTTCAAGTTTACTAGATTGCTCAAAGGAAAGAGAGTGATAGTTTTCATTGTGCACCTTGTGAGGTTCTTCTTGCCCTCATAACTTTTAAACCAATCTACAGATTTTGATGATCAAATCAAACGCTCTATTTTTAGCGTGAGGGTAACAGATTGCTTTCGTCTACTTATAACTAAAAAAATAAATTACTGAAAATTAAAAGGATGAAAGAGCAAGATCGCAACGCCACTGGACGTTGGCCTCTTAAAAACTACTTTGTTTGTCTCACGTAAAAAATGAAGTTTCCAAACAACTCTAAAAGCACGCAATTTATAATTGAGCGTTTAAAGACCCGGTAATAGAATACCAATGATTTTCTCCCGATAAGTCTTTTGATAGTTGTGTGATATTTATTGTTTCTATTGATCTAGTAATAACTAGTTGTCATTCAAATAATTCAAATTGAAGTTGTCTCATCGTACATTTTGATTTTATTCATTTACGACTTATTCAGTAATTTAAGATATTTCAAATACAAATGTTCGAAAAAGGTTAATTGAATGTAACTTGAATTAATTTGTCTGCCTCCGTTAGCAGAGAGGGAGTTAAATATTTCTCTAAAAATATGAAAAATAATTCTATCAACAACTGAGCGATTTTCGCGTGTCAATTATAAATTTTCAATGAACACACCACTAACTGTGCAATCGAATATCGTAAATAAATTATATTCAGGCCTTTCAAATCCCTTTGACGCAAAAATGTGACGAAATCTCGAAATATGTGACGTGCCCTTGCCAGATTCCCCTGGAAGAAAGCTAGATCCCGAAAGCCCAATCCCTCCACTCACCGTGTGCGACTGAGGCGCTGGGCGCGTGTCGGGAGTCCCCCAAGGCAGCTGCGCCGGTCCGCGGGCGAGGCGATTGGCGCTGCACTGCGCGCTGCGCCGCGTTGCGCTCGGGCGCCGCCTGCGCGAGCTGCGCTGCCCGCCGCCGCCGCTGCCCGTGAGTCAGCCCCGGAGGCAGCCATTGGGCGCCGGGCTATCGCTGATAACGCCGCGTCACCTGACCACCGCGCCGCGCGTGGCACGCACCGCCAGCTGGAGCCGCTCTTACGCACCGCACGCTGCTTCGCCGCCTCCGCCGCCCCCACAGGCCACCGCCGCCCCCACAGGCCTCCGCCGCCCCACGCCACCGCCACCTCCGCCGCCCCCGACGCCCGCCACCGCCCCCGTCGCCGCCCCCGCCGCCGCCCCCGCCGCCGCCCCCGCCGCCGCCCCCGCCCCCGCCCCCGCATCCGCCGCCGCCCACGCCGCCGCCCACGCCGCCGCCTACGCCGTCCCCGCCTCGATGACCCATTGCTCGTGCCGCACCCGCCACGGGACGGACGCGCATGAGAGTTCGCGCGAACTGGGAACAGTGTTCCCTTACTAGTCGTTTGAAAGGCGCAATGCAGCGTTTTCCCAGTTGGCTATTTGCATCCCGTCTGGGATGATCTACGACTTTGTCCTTGTGGCTGACCTTTTGCTTGCTTGCTTGATTCATTGATTGGTGTTTCCGGGTACGCAGATGCTGTAGTTACACTCGTTAGTGTACTGCATTTTATTGTTTCGGGATGTAGCCAGGACGGATCCAACCGATAATTCGGGGGAGGGGGAATCGAAATTTTTTATTAAATAATAAAAATATTTTTATACTATGTATTATTTTTATACTCAATATGATTCTCTGCAATATTTTCTAAAATAGTTACATAAGTCAAAAATAAATAATTATTTTAATCAATTTTATCAAATAAAGGAAGAAAACAAATGAAAACTCTAGGTTTCTTTTTTTTTGGAGGAGGGCATGGCCTCCATGCCCCCCTGCCCGCATTCCCCCCCATTCCACCCCCATGCCCCCCATGCCCCCCATGCCCCCCATGCCCCCCATGCCCCCCATGCCCCCCATGCCCCCCATGCCCCCTGCCCCCCATGCCCCCCTTGCCCCCGAAGCGTCTCCCGACGTGTATGCTTGTGTGGGGCATGTGACTATAAGTGTGTGTAATGGGAAACGTGAGCACAAGGAATAGGAAGGAAACGTCACTCGTGGTTTGTAGCCCATTTGTTAGATTATTGCTAAGGCATTCGCCTGGTATTGTTGAGAGAAAGCACAGAAAACTAGCGATCAGAACAGCTGGCCTTTAGAATTCTCCTGCAAACAATGACTCACGTTCATTTCGCTATACAGCTAGTGTCGAAAATCTGCCACTGTCAGGATTGGAAACCTAGGACTTTCGGTCAGGATTGTTTCAAAGAATGGTAGGATTTACTATAAGCTGGTTAAAATTCAGACTAATGTTTGGTTTGCTACCGAATTAATGCATTTCCTAGTGCCCCCTCCATTTACAATACATTTACCAAATGTCAAAAAGTGTTAATTTTGCATCTTTGCAACCATTGTTGACTGCATGTAGATTTTGCCTAGGGTGTTAACTTTGGCAGAAAGGAGAGTCAGGGGAAGAGGTTCGCTTTCAGCAGGTTCTTCGGTTTTCTCATTGCAAAGTATAATTTTAGTGGTATATGGTTATTCAATCCACTTATTATTCTTAACAGTAATCATAATCGTGTCTTTCGTTATTTTCCCCATTGTTATTAATTTGACTGTAGTCATGGAAATTATCACTACTTGAAAATTCAAAAGAACGCAAATATGGAGAAATATAGAAGCACAATTTGCAGAGGGAAAAATTGAATTGTCTCCCTATTACTTTCGTAGAAAGGTCGATGAAGCTTAGGAAAATGTAAAATTTTCTTTGTTGTTTTTTAAATTTCAAATGTAATCACTATTTGGTGATGATTCTTCACCAGAATCCTGAAACACAGTTGTACACTCTAAAATAATTAAATGTTTGCTTTTACTGGTATATCTAGTGTGGGGTAATGTTTGCTTTTGCAGCACTCGTACTCTAGAATTTGTAAATAAAATATTTATTTTCGACCTTCTGAAAATCATGTCGAAATTTGACACGGAAAGTGTGAAAATGTAACACATGTAACTTTGAATTTGTAACTTCCTGCACTCGAGTGTAAACATGTTACAAATCACCCTTGATAAAAAAAAAGTATTTTAGGCAGAACATGATGTCCAGGAAAGTTACTGTGTTTCGAAAATTCCCTTGTGTGCCCTACATCGCACTGCCCCAAAAATATATTTCCAGCGATGCAAGAACAAATTTTCCTTCTGAGGCGATATCAATGTTGTGATGGAAATTTATTATATTCTTAAAAGTCTAAACTTCAAGCCGACGCCATTATTTTATATACGAGAACTTCTACTTGTACTATATCAAATAATGTCGATTTTGCCGCTTAACGTTGACAATTCTACGAGTGTAAAGGCTTGATGAATTTCTTCAAAAGCAACAGAAAAATTTTATTAGGGTGAGACTACAATCAACTAATTCTTTTTATACTACGTAATCAGGTACGCTGAAAATTGATAATTGCAGAAACCTGCCCATTGGCCTCCATTAGGGAAGTGTAAATTCTTCATTATGAAATGACTGTTCGGTTATTCTCAATATTACAGAAAAGATTGAAATGTTGCTTAATAATCCTTAGAATAAAATTATTCATATCTCACAAGAAAAATGCAATTAACTTAGTTAATTACTAATCATTACATTGTTATTTGAAAAATAAATTTAGAAATATATAGAAAAACATAAGAGAACACAAATGTTAATTAATCCTTATATTTTCTCAATTGTGATAATTTATTTCAAAATTGCTAATGCTCAACTTGAATTATAATAATTATTTATTATTATTATTATTATTATTATTATTATTATTATTATTATTATTATTATTATTATTATTATTATTATTATTATTATTATATCCCTACACCTTTAGTCTTCACTCGTATTCGCCGCCGTTCCGTATCCATCCATATTTGAGGATTGAATCCTAGGGAAACGGAAACAACTGGAAGGAAATGCACTCTGTGAAGTCACTCAACATCTGGACAAAGTGATCTATGCGAAGTTGAACTTTTTGAGAAACATATGTAAATGTATCAAATAACGTATCCTGAATTAAGTATTTCAGCTATCTCATCCTGAATGCATCATACAGAGAACATTTCCCTATTTGATAATATTTCTATACTATAATTAATAATTATAATGAATGACATAAGGTTCACGCATTTTATGTACAAACTGTGAGTAATTTTATACCCTTTTTTCTTATCTTACTGTGTTTGGACTTTGCAGTGAGCCGAGCGATTCCTAAATATTTGCTACACCTATCCTTTCAGACATTTCAAATTCTTACGATTCCCACTCGTTTACGTTCTCATATTCAGTGCGTCATCAAAACATCAATGCATACAAAACGAGGCCGCCTGCCTTTAAAATTTTTTTGTTTATGTGATGCATTATGGAACAGCAACTATTTTATGTTCCTGGTACGTAAAAACGGTTATACTATATATTTACTATCTTATTGCAATAGCCGTTAAGATTGTTTTTGTTAAAGTATTTAATTTAATTCAGTTTTTCACAAGTGTTTTTTATTTGTTGTTATTAAGCAGTGTGCATGCTACGTTTTGGAAAAGCATTTTGTATTGCTTTGTTGAGCAGCATTTTTGCTTTGTTCCAGGACACTAGTTATTATTGTTGTTGTTTTAATAATGATCATTATTCAATTAAAATTCAATGATGCCTTATTTTACGTGGCGACACTGAGCCATTCAGACCTGCCTTTCCGTCTTACCTCGCAAACTTCGTTTCACTTACCATCTAGAGGTCTCGGCCGACGAAACAGGCGATTTAAATGTAGTTCAGAGACTTGTTTTAGGCTTGATATTTTACATGCAGGAAATATACAACATGGGACAGCCGGCTTTACTTCCGTTCCCAAGTCGGACGTTTTTTCGCCCTTAACAGTCCACGGCTTCGATCGAATTGGACCCCGAAACATGGGTATAACAATCAAAAAGCTGACCGTTATACAACCGAAGCCACCATACTGCTATTTTTACTTTGCTGCGTCTGACATTTGATCAGCTGTTACGGTGCCGTCCAATGGGGACCTTACACGTCACTACAGTGACGTCATAGTGGTGGCGTTCAGCCATCCGATTGGATGACACCGTAACAGTTTATTTACTTCACACGCACCTCTGTAAAAACTTTTTATATAAAGAACTTTCTTTTTCCATATAATTAATTGTTGGTAAATTTTATAGATCTTCATATTCTTGATTTTTTATGTATATTTGGCATTATTACCGATAATTTTTTCTTTTTGCAAGAAAAAAAGGAACAATTATGTACAAATGTTAGTTTTATTTGTCTTGTTGAAAAATATGTAAATAATTTTATCATGTTTAATCTTATGATTATCAATATTATTATATGAGGCGGCGTTGGATGGTTTGGCTGATTGTTCACGTCTCCGAAGTGTTTGGGGGGCACGCCCCCAAGATGTTTTGAACCGCAAAATATTTTGGATTTTCTTGACTAATACATGTGTTCTTAAAGTTTAAGGGTATATGATTGATTAAAAATGTAATTATGTTTGACCCAATGATTGAATAGTGATAAATTAGCACAGTGTAATGGTGTGCGATTTGTTGGGCGTCGCGGCCCACAGCGCACTGGCCCATCCGCGCGGCAGTGAGTCACGTGCGGCCGCGATGGCTTCGAGGAAGCGGCCGGGCCAGAGATTCGCGCTCGCCGCAATGAATCGGGCACGGGCGCGCGTCCTGGGCGCGGACTGCCCCGCGAGGGGCCGCGCCGCGCGCCTCACTCGTCCATCTGGGTGGCGGAACTCCGGTCACCGCGGTAGGGATGGCAAGAAAAGATGTTCTTAGAACATCAATGTTTTCCACCAGAAACATCGATATATTAACATCGATATTGTGCTTTCGATGTTTTCTTCACAACGATATTTTCTTGCAAAAACATCGATGTTTTCCAACAAAAACATCGATGTATGAACGTCGATATTTTGTTGCAAAAACATGGATGCATTTTATTCTTTTTTTAATAAAGGGATTTAAGCAGATTGTAGAGTAGCAGCAATCCACAGCAATATCGTTGTTTTGCGTCATCCTCTTTATCACTCTGCACATTTTGCCTCTGCAATCTGAAGAAGCTTGGGAGCTGCTCGTGTTATGAGTGTATGTTTTCGGCCTGGCGTGTCATTGCCTGAGTCGACAGTGAAACACGAAATCGATAGCAAAACACGTTGTTTTTTATAGTTAATTTTATTCTTAACATTCGAAAATAATTTTTATCGTTTGGTTAACATACTGTTAACCAAATAATAAAATATATCCCTTTTACGTACTGTAATTAAAAATGTATAGGATACTATAATTAAAACATCGATGTTTTACAAATCCATGTTTTCTCGTCAATGTTTTCATCTGCATCGAAAATCCTTTAGCGATGTATCGAAACATCGATGTATCGATGTTTTGGTAAAATTTGCCATCACTACACGGCGGACTAGGCCACCTGCCACTTTAATGTCGAAGTTTTAAAACATCCGTGTTTGTTGTTATTATAGAACATCGATGTTTTAAACATAGATATATTAAAGCCGATGTTTTCTAACATCGATATTTTGTATTAAATGTTTTTATGTTTTCTTTATGAATGTAAAATTTCCATAGTTACAATTTTGAAAAATTTTAAATATGAAATAATAATTGGTATACAGGCCGACCTGGGTGGCCGAGGTGGCTAAGAGCGAGTACCGACTCAGCGCTTCGGTCCGAAGGGTCGCGGGTTCGTGTCCCGCCTTGGGCATGGCTGTTTGTCCCTTGACTTTGTATGTATGTGTTGTCGCGGAGGGCCTCGCGTTCTGCTGACCCCAGATCAGAGGAGCCCGCAAGTGTGTTGGTGTCTAGAGTATGGTCGAATATGCGTCCCATCGGGACGTAAAGGGTAACCGGCTGTCGGCCGGATAAAAACCCTAGGGGAAAAAAAAAAGTATACAGTACCACCCTCAGCGAGGGTTCGAACCCAACGGTGTTTGCCCTACTTTCATCTCTCGCCCAAGATGGCCCCGGTGCCCTCTTACTATGTTTCCTCGTATTTCACACTTGGAGAGGGAGAGGCGGTCAACACGTGCGCCGTGAGGGCAGGGCCTCCCCTCTTCTTCCCATGCCATTTCTTCGGCGAACTGAACTTCCATCTTACTGTTTGATATGACCCTGTGCGATACGGGTTAGTTTTCCTGATTGTTATTATTATTTTTAACTTTGTTTTGAGTTACATCTTATTTATAAATTAAAACCATCTATGTTTAAAATATCGTTGGTTTTGGGTCGATTATCCATGGTTTAATATTGAATATTGATGGGAGGTGGCGTCGAATTTTTTTTACCAATGTCGCATTACTAGTCATCTCAGACATCTCTGACACGAACACTTTGGGCGGAACATCGAAGGAGTTATCTGTTATCAAAACCAGACCTTCAAACAACAAAGTATCCGGTGTCGAAACTTGGCAAACAATGGTGTGTCTGGTTTTGAAATTTGATTTGCCTTGATTTATTTATCATCAGAAAACAGTAACAAATTTTACATGACGTATGTGGAAGAAGTATAATCAGCGCACTAAATACTTTCGTTGATGACTCATTTAGATGATTTTGATGACCTTCTTTTGTAATATAATGATTACGGCTTATGTCAAATTGTAATAAGAGCACCTTCATGATTCAACCTCAATTTCGGTAGAAAATTATATGCCTCATTTTGAATGTTCGTATTTTCGAGAAAGTTTTAGTTTAACCCACTATTTTTTATTGATTTATTGACGTTAACAGGAACACGCGGTTGATTAAGAAAGGAAGTCATGTCGCAGATATTCATTAATTTACTAATAAACTCTAACAAAAATATTAGAAAACTATTTTACTCGAAATACGGCCACAAATTCTGACAAAGCTGAACTGAATTATCAATACATACTACGAATTTTGAAATGCTGATTGAACCAATGCGTATCCGATGACGGTCACTAGCTCCAGCAATGGCCACTAACTCTTGGTCCAGCAAAGCTTCATACGTCTGAAAAATAATCGCATTATTCAATGGTTTGAGCGTGATTATTCTTTTTTAGTGCGTTTTCAGTCTTCAAAGAGTGCTAGTGATATCCATGCTACATGAGTCATATCCATTAGCTTAGGAATTCATTTTTCTTTGCGGGAGTTAAATATTATATATTACAATTATTCTACTTTTCCCTAGTTTTTGTCTTTCGTTCTGCCTTGTGCAATCAACTTTGGAAACATTTTAAAACACAGCTACATCTGTGAGTTCTTACAGTTATAATTCCTTCATATCGTATAAAGACTAAGGGTCATATTCATAGTCGTCACTTATAGGATAAGAAAATACTTAAGCTATAAGAAGTTACTTTTCATAAGGATATACTTATACACATTTGGTATTCATAGACGATACTTGTAATAAGTACGATGCTAGCAGTGCCTCGTGTGGCAACAGCGTATTGGCTGTTTCACAGCCTCTTGAATCTTGCCAGAAGCGCTCCATCAAACTGGCCGTGAACTATCATATGCTTGCGTTCGTGAGGTAACCTAACCTATACAGTTTCTGAAATAGTGCCAGTATTTTAAACAAAGACTTAAATTGTGGTGAAATCAGTAAATATCTATTAGTTAAAGGTGGTTTTAGCCACCATGTTACCAAAAAGTGTACAACAAAAGTCTTAGTAAAACAATATTTTTTCATAAATTCTAGATCGCTTTGCATTTTTAACGGGTTTTGCATGTGACGTAAATATCGCTTGTTGCTACGAAGAAAGATGCCACTGTAAAAATCCTTATCTTTGAAATAGTCGTCCATTTCCATTTCTTTCAAATTACAATTTTCAACGCATCAAGAGAGGGTTCACTTATAGCTATAAGTAAAGGCTGGACCTTCCTTATAGCTATAAGGATTTTCTTGTGTGGATGGATAAGTTTGCTTCTATGAATTGGAAAACGTTATAAGGAACTCCTTAAGGTTTTCCTTATTATAAGTGACGACTGTGAATACGGCCCTAAGTGCCACTTTTAATTGAGTAGGTTGTAATAGAACATACACTCCCCGAACGTAAATAAAAACACTTCGCTACGACATTTGGATCACTGGGATCGGTGTAAGCGCGTATCTCTCGTTTATCTACGAATGCTAAGAATACCTGACGATAAAGGTGTCACGTAGGTCTTGCTTTCAAAGCGTGGATTGATAGGTGACATTTCGTATCACTTCTTCCTATGTGACGTTGAAGTACGTCGTACGATTGACGAAATCTTGTAGGCGATTTTCAAGCATGTTTCAAACAAAAAAATTAATGGAAATTACCGAGAAGAATATAATTGAGTTTCGTACCAAAGTAAATTGTAACTTCTCACAATTTAGTGCCAAAAACTAATTTCTAAACATTGTGTAGTATCCAAATACTAACCGTAGAAATAGGATGGGTGGAGGGTCAAGGATCTAATTTTTTCCTGTGGCTTTACTTCCTCGTGATTCTCGTTTTTGTTCTCCGATCTCTTCTATTTCTTCTTTTGGCCCTTCTTTCGCTTACTTTTCTTCATAATCCCAATTCTGCTCTATGTCCAATGCCCATCATTCACTCCTTTCCAGTACGTGTGTTCTCATTTCGCCCCCCTGAGGAACACCACCTTCCTGCCTCCTCTTCCCCCATTACTACGCCGTTATACCTATCACCACCCCCACTAGCAATCCTTCATAGTGCTGTCAGTTCCCTACATTCACGTGCTCTACATTATTAAGAATTCATACAATTGTTGAAGCATTTTCACTCTTCGGTTTCAAAAACAATGGCAGAAAATGTGTGCTTTTTTAATCTGCGGTTTTTCTACTTCGGGCTCGATAAATCCCGCTTCGTAGAAGTTTTCTCGTTGTGCTTTTAGTGGTTTTATTTTTCCCCTTTCACCTATATAGAATTTTTTTGCGCTGGCAATGTTGTCAACATTTAAACTTTTTCATAAGCACCCCTGAACAGAATTGTCGATAAGAGTGCGACTATTTTTCCGTTGATTTTTCTGTCAAGATGTCAGAAATGTTGGGTAAATGGGAAATACAAGAATGTTAGTAAAGGAGAATATAATGTATCAGATTGAGATTGAAAGTTGATTCATTGAAGAAAGAGAACACATACAAATTTATTTTTCTTTTGTAGATATTGTACGAGTGGGCTCGACGAGACCCCCCCACACACACTTATAAATAAACGTTACCATTTACACTCTCGTATTGCTAGGGTTAAAGGCAATTGAAATTCGTTTGTGCTTTCAGGAGATTTGTGATGTCTGCCCAGAACTGATTTTACAGAAGTGAAAATAATGGGAAGACACTTAAAGCAAAAAAAAACACTTATTTTAGTGCTATGAGTGCTGTGCTTTTGAAGTTCCTACATATTATTCAGCCTAGGAATTGTAAATGTTGGGAGCTTCAAAGAAATTCAAGATTTTGAAACATTGCTTTGATATCCTTCCACTGCTTTTCGACGCAATTGCCAACTTAGAGACACAACAATTCACTTCTCTGTTCTATTTGAAAACTTGTTTCAGACACTAAAATTAGATGCTTTTTGCAGAAATCAATATATCTCGCCAATCAACTTGGTTTCCAAACTTTATACTGATGTAATTTATTCTATTTATTTAATTTTTAAATTTTCAATATCATAATATTCATTCATTATGAACATTATTTTAGAATGTAGAAAGTGTTTTCTATCTTAATTATTAAAATGGATGGTCACGTTATAAATACATTTTCATAATCATTGTCCTCTTTTTCTACTTCAAATTTCAATTTCTGTGTTTCTTTTCGCTCTGATATTCTTCCTGTACCCCCGGCGCCTCATTCGCTCTTGCTCCAGCAACAGCCCCTTTCCCTCTTTCTTTCAGTCACCCTTTCGTTGTAACATTTTCTTCCTTTTCCATCTTGCCTTTGTCTCCACCGCCCTCTTCATTCTCCCTTTCTCTCTCTCTCATCTCGCCTTTCCCACGCGTCGTCATGTCATCGGGCAGGAAAGCCATCCGCAGCCTGAGCGCTCCCTATAGATCCTTTTGTGGCGTAAAACGGTAGCTTGTATAATAGCAGCGGCCCCGCCCCCTCGGAGACGGAGATTTTTTTGTTTTTCTCTCCCGCAGATGCAGAACGTAATCAAACGCTATTAGCCGGGCTCGCCCCCCGCCCGCGGCGCCGGGCGCTCCTTGCGGGGCGACATGTGATAAACATCTGTGCACGACGCGTGAATGCCGTGCGGAGAAGTGAAGGGAGAAGCGCTGGAGGTATGGGGGTGGGCTGAAAAGGGAGCAAGGTGGGGGTGGTGATAGGTATAACGGCGTAGTAATGGGGGAAGAGGAGGCAGGAAGGTGGTGTTCCTCAGGGGGGCGAAATGAGAACACGCGTACTGGAAAGGAGTGAATGATGGGCATTGGACATAGAGCAGAATTGGGATTATGAAGAAAAGTAAGCGAAAGAAGGGCCAAAAAGAAGAAATAGAAGAGATTGGAGAAAAAAAGGAGAATGACGAGAAAGAGAAGCCATAGGAACTAATTAGGAAAGGAGAATGGGTGAAAGGAAGGAGGAGAAGAAAGGGTAACAGGAGAAGGAGATACATGTGCAGGAAATGAAGTTGACATGGATGTACAATGCAAAGTGATAGTAAAAGAGAAAGAGAAAGAAAAGGGAGGAGAGACAGGGGAAAGGATGAAAGGAAGAGAAATAGACCGAGAGGAAGGAAGTCCAGAGAAGTAAGAGTTGGAAGAGAGTAGAAAGAAAGCTGGAAGGAGAAGCAGGAAGGAGAAGCGGGAGGAAGCGCCGAGGAAGAGAAGGAAGTGCAGCAGTTGTGGCAGGAGTGGGGGGGGGGAGGGGGTCGGTGGAAGAGCCGACATCGCAAAAGCGGGGCCGCGGACGGGCACAGCGGCAGAGGCGGGGGCTGCGACGCGGCGGGGAGTAGGGCCGCGGAAGGAGCTTTCAAACGTCAAAATAGGGCGACAGCATTGTCAATACGGCCCAAGACGCTTTGTGTGCGGCTGGCGTTCCCCGGCGCGGGACAGGGAGCGTTCACGCGGGGCGGGGGCGGGGGCAATGAGACAATGCGCGCGCACTAGCAATGCGGTTGCTCGTCCGCTCGCCGTCTGTCGCTGAACGCCCCCCCCCCCTTTGCGCGCGTCTGGGTGGAGCGTCTTCGCGTCGGGAGGAGGAGTTGAGAACTGTGTGGAAGTCCCACGGGAGAGGTGAATGTGTGCTGAATGCAGGTGCTACGGTCGGATTGTGGGAGGATGGTCAAAGTAATTATGGTTTTGGAAGGTGAGAGAGATACTTGCGGCCTGTACCTGTTGTCTTGTAATACACACTATCCTCGTCCGAATATAATATGAATGAAGTACTCGCATGGCTGTAATAGGAATAAACACAAACACACACGTAGTAGGCTCGGGAGTTAACTAGCGCATTACCCGTGCACTCAGAGACCCGGGTTCGATCCTCGGCCAATGCGTGTGGAATTTGTGGTTGACCAAGCGAGCTCTCAGTAGATTTTCTCGGGAATCTCCCGTTTCCTCTGCCTCTCATTACACAGCATCGTCTACCTCATCGTTATCGCTCTTATCACTCATGGGCCTCGTGATATCGTTTACTCATTAGGCATTCGTGCATGGGCCTCAACAATCTCAGCAGTTGAAGGACCTCTAAACTCTCAAAAAATGTTGTGAAATTTTAAAACTAATTTATTAAATTTACTTTCAATTTAGCCATGGGTTCGACATACAACATATTACTCCTTACCTGTTGCATGTGGACGTGTAATTCTATAAAGAATCACGATTCCTGGAAGTTCTATTGATTGAAACAAATTATTAGATTGATAGCAACGAATATAATTCTTCGGCCCTTTTCAACTATAACAAATTAACATTTATTCTTATTACATCTATCTTACAATTCTAATGATCTCTTGAGAATTAATTTCAACATAGAACATTAAAACACCGTACGGGTGTTCGTAAGCTTACTATAATATCTTGATACATAGCTTCTCGGCAAGCAGAATTAGCAGAATGTTGTCCGTGGAATCCTTGTTACACCGTTTTCATATAACGTGTTCGGGGCCGTGTCTATCAGCACACCGCTATGACATCAAGTATGGAATATCACACTTTGTTGATCCCTTGTCCTAACAACGCACATTCTTTGACTTCCGAGTTTGCAAACAGTGCCGTTATTACAAACGCTGGATGCCGCTTATATCCATAAAACAAAACCCAGGGTTCTTGGGTTATCACAATGTATAAAATAAATACATGCAAATTGAGTAAAGAGAACTGCCACGTACCAGAGAAATGTACCACGTACCACTGTCGTACGTTATAAGACGTATCGGGGAAATAATTTACGAGACGTCTTTATCTCCTTCATGCCCAACACGAGTTGTGCAAAACTCGAAATGGAGCTAATCATTTTCTTTTGCGAAGTTAAAATATAAGTACATGGAGAAATGAATGGTCATATGTATGATGCGAATATATCTCCTTGACTTCCCGGCTGCATTTGAGATATTGATATTTTGAAATGCAAAATTGATTACCCTTACGGAATCTCCGTATGTGAAAAATGGGTGATATGCAGAGCATCGTTTCTTATTAATGATAAGAAATTATAAGAACATTCGATTTTCTGAATATATTACTATGTCAGCTTGTGAATGGAGAATGAAAATGTTTGTGAACTCTGCCATAAAAATAGGATTTTATTTTGTTTTATTTTTCAAATGTAAAGTAAAAGTTCGCTAGAGATGTTTTCCTTGCGGTTGAGTTTTATCTAGGAATATATGACCACAGAATATTTTTCTGCTCTATCAGTGCTTGTGGCAATGAGTTGTAAACAATAAAACCTACTTCCTTTGTGGAGAAATTCGTTTCAAGCGGACACGTGTGTTGACTCTTTACATCCGGCAGATAATGCATATTGTGGAACGTCGTGTTGACACAGCATTAAACAGACCAAATAGGTTAAGGTTTTGAAGCGATGCCTTCTTGTACTTGTTAGAAGTTAATGAAAGTAGAAAATAACAAGAAAAATTATATGCAACGATGAATCAAAAATATCAATATGAAAGTTTAGCTGTGGATAGTTCTATGTCACATGGAATTCATTCTGAGAAATAAGAGATTAAAAGTTTCAATCCGGAATTTCTCGTCGCTGAGTAAGGAAGAAATGGTTTCGTATCACATTTTATACACTTAATCCAAGACCGTGATCTTCATCCTAAGACATAATGGATTTATGTATGTTCAGAATGTTTCACAATAACTTTTGAACCACCGGAGCAATTGCTCTCAAAGTTTATTCGGTCGCTTTTCATAAGACGAGAAAAAAGGTATAGACTTCGCTATATGAAAATATTACCCCAAATCAGTACATCCCCAAATCTATGTTTCTAGGAACTCACAGACTCACAACGCGGGACATAGTTGCTGGACGTTGCCAAACGATGCTGGGCTGTACCTATAAGGCCGCGGTGGGACGGGAGGGGGAGGGGGAGGGGAGCCTAAATAAATAACCGGCCAACACCGCATTACTTCAGTTGGTCTTTCATAAAGGACTTTGGTTTAGTTATTAACTCCCTTTGGTAGATATGCAGCAAATAACGAACTGAGTCTGTTATTTGTCTTATCAGATGTGTGTCGTTCAATATTTTTTAGTAATAGAAATTCACAATAATTTTAAAAAAAAGAAATATCATTTCCTGGAATATGTGTACTCATACACCACCTTTAGCTGTAGCTCTTTAGTTTAGATGGTAATTAACGACTGGCGAACTGTTAAAAAGTTAACGGACGCCGGTCGTTAAGACAGACTTTTCGTTCCTCTGGTTGGTTGCTTTAAGTCGACAATGATTCCACAATATTACGAAAACCTTATTAACCCGACAGTCATCTCAAGTCCGTATGCGATGTTATGTTTTTAAATTTCTTCTTTTTTTTTTTTTTTGCTACAAACCTTCATCGCCGGTGTTCGTGAAGTGCCGAGTAGACAAAACTGCATTCTCTGGGGGCGCGGCAAAGAAGAACGTCCCAACGCCGACCACTCGCCATTTGAGCGGTCGTCCACCAGCGCCCTCTGTTCTTCCACCCTTCTCCTGCCTCCGCCTTCGCCTCCGCCTCCGCCTTCGCGATCGCCAGTGCAGCCGCCTCCGCCTCCGCTGCCGGCGCTCCCGGTCACTTTTTTAATTACTCGCATCTATCATGGCCGCGTCAGTACGCCTGACGTCAGATCGATCTTCTTCTGTTTTCGTGACGTCACGAGAACGCCCGGTAGCGCCCGCGCCTTCCTCCCCGCCTCCCGCGCGCGCCGGCCCGCCCTCGCCGCCGCCGCCGCCGCCGCCGCCGCCGCCGCCGCCGCCGTCGGCCTGCCTCTATTATTACGGCTACCGATAGGGGTGCCGGGGTTGGTTCTTTCCGTGTCCAGAGCCTCGCAGCGCCCAAGAAGGAAGACGAGGGGGTGAGGGGGCGTGGGGCGAGCGGGGAGGGAGCGGGGAGGCGGGGACGGAAGGGCTGCGAGTGGAAGCAAAGCTGTTTCATCGGTGGCCGAGCAGGCAGCGCAGCGGCGCGATTTGGTGGATGTGTTAGACGAAGGAAAATTGGTTACATCGACTTGTGGGAGAGAGTTTTGAGTATTCTGAATTCAGGGATGACAACACTTAGGGTGCAATTGAAGGTTTGAGAGACGATTTCAGTGATTTTAATGTTTGAAGATAGTATTGTCATGTTACTATTTCCTACATTTTTTGCGGGTATTACGAAATCATTACCAATTGAGTATGATATTGTATTGAGTCCTCTTCAAACAAGAATTAAGAAAAGACAGTGAAAATATTTTAATGTTCAAATCAGTGGTGCTAGTGAAGTCAATGCTGATTAAATTGTTATTTATAGAAATAATGGCAACGATTACATGCTGGAATGGCAGTGTGCGATAAGAAAAGGACGAGAAGAAAGAAAAGAGAGATGGATAGAGACAGGGGGTAGTGGAAGAGAGAGTGAATATTGTATGGTGAAAGAAAGTGTCGAGAGAGAGTGAGAGAAGACGGAAATAAAATTAGTGTGAATAACTGAAGAGGGTAATGAGGAAGATGATTGTGCAATGGACGAAGAAAGAGAATTTGGGGCAAATAACTTAAAGTTATAAGGAGCGAAGGTAAGAGCAAGATGAGAAACAGAGGTTTAGAACGAATGCGAGGAAAATAAATTCGGAATTTCCGTGGAACGCGCTCAGAACAAATTACGAAGAAGGAAAAAGAGAAAACAGAAAGATTAGAAATTATGAAAATGGTATTAAAAATAAAGAAATAGAGGGCTCAGGGAAGATGGATTCAGATAACCGTAGAGATTTAGAAAGGAAGAGAAGGATTAGCGATAGATGAGGAAAGAAGATATAAGGTAATGACAAAGTTTTAGTAAACAAATGGAAAAACTTACAGACGTTGCATGAAATGACACAGATTGCTGACAAGAACTCAGCCAGAACTGATAAGGAGAGAGAATGAAAGAACAAAAATAAGATTGCAAGAAAAGAGCATTAAAACGAGAAAGAAAAGCAAGAGAATTAATGCAAAGAATAGAATTGGGATAGCGGAAGCGATTAGGAAATGAGAAGAGACATTAGCTATAGACGAGAGATGAATGACAAGAAGAATTCAACCGAACAAAAAACCAAAGACGTTGCACGAAATGTCACAGAGCACTCATCACTCCGCGCAGACGTCTTCCAAGAGAAGGTGCGGCGCAACGGGCGAGGGGGGTGGTCGGGGCAGAGAAGGGTGGAGGGGGCGGTGCGGGGCGGGGCGGGGAGGGGTGGGGCTGGGTGAGTCGCAGATAGGAGGAATGAGGAGGGACGGGGTGAAGCGTAGGGGAGAAGCGGACCGGGACAGACCGGCGGAGTGGGACGGGGCAAGGAAAGGTGGAAGATCGGAGAGACGGAGGATAGGCGGGGAGATAGGTGGAACGGGGCGAGACGAGGCGGAGTGGAGTGGGGCGACAAAAATCGAGGCGGATCCGGGCGGGGTGGAGCGGGGCGACACGAAGTGAGGTGGAGCGTAGAGTAGGGCGGTAGTAGCGCTCAGTAGAGCGGGGCGAGGTGGAGCGGGGAGGGGCAAAGTGTGTCCGAGCGGGGCGGGGAAATGGCGAAGATGGGAGGATCGGGGCGGGAAGGGAAGAAGTGGGAATAAAGCGGGCCAGGACGAGGGCGGGCCGGGACGAGGCGAAGCGGAGCGGGACCCGGGAGAATGTGGCGGGGCAGAGCGGGCGGGGCAGAGCGGGCGGGACAGAGCGGGCGGGGCAGAGCGGGCGAATGGTGAGTGGCGGACAGAGCGGCGCAGAAGCAGAGCGGGCGGACAGAGCTGGCGCAAGAGCCATGGCGGGGTTAAGAGCCGGGTCAGCAGAGCGGCGTTAAGAGCTGGCGACGGAGCTGGCGGTTAAGAGCGCGGCGGCAGAAAGTGGGTCAAGCAGAGCTGGCGGCAGAGCTGGCGACAGAGCGGGAAGTGGATTGCGAGCTGGCGGCAGAGCGCGGGCGGCAGAGCTACCGCTAAGAGCGGGCGGGGCAGAGCGGGCGGGGCAGAGCGGGCGGGGCAGAGCGGGCGGGGCAGAGCGGGCGGGGCAGAGCGGGCGGGGCAGAGCGGGCGGGGCAGAGCGGGCGGGGCAGAGCGGGCGGGGCAGAGCGGTGAGACAGAGAAGGGGAGGCGGGGCGTGGCGGGAAATGCGGGGTGGGGCGAGCGCGGGCGTGTGCATGCTCCGTTTCTCTCGATTTCCGGCCCGTCGGCGCCGCGGTTGCCGGTGGCGGCGGCCGGAGGCGGGGGTACAGTGGAGCGGGCGCTCTGCGGAATTTGCGGCGAAGAATTCGCCTCCTTTCAACCCCTCCCTCCCGCCCCCTTCCCCTTTTTCACGATAATGCTCCCCCTACCGCCGCGCCGCCGCGAAAGCGCGCGAGTAGGCAAAGTAACATGTAAATGTGCCCTCGCCTCGCACTCGGCGCCGCCGCCGCCGTACGAGTGTGGTGATTTGTTTCGCCGATCGATTCCTCCCCGTAATGGGCCCTCAACGCGATGCAGAGGGGGTGCAGACAGTGTAGTGGCAGCGGCGTTACTGAATTCGGTTGAGGAGGTGGGAGCGTTAACTTTTAGGGTTGAAGAGAGACGTAGTGCTGGTGACAGCGATGGTTAGTGGCTACTGGAGATACACCTAAAATGACAGGCTCGAGCACGTAACAATTGCTAGTGTAATATCTTATTTTAGTAGTTTGCAGTAAAATCCGAAGTGAATGTGCTCAATTGATAGTATTTAAGCTGTGGGGAAAGAGAGACAGGATTTGTGTATTTATCGACAGAACAGTTGGCGATCTCCTGAATTCCTTCTAGGTTTACGTGGAAGTGTCCGCCGTTGTCACAGGGAAAGAAGTGAAAAAGGCGTTTCTAAGTGAGGGTTAAAAAGTACTCGTGAGGATAACGACATCACACGATATCGGAGAAAAAGAGAAGGTAGCAGCAGTGGAGACTGGAATTACCCGTGGTGGTATATCAGTGGTGGTCGTGTGTATTGGCGCTTAAAATTAAGAGCAAATGTTGCGGTCAACTTGTGGGCAATTCTGATGGTATTGAATCTAAAATATGAATAATAGTAATAATTGTTATTATTATTAATTCACGAACAATTATATCCTAACGTATATTATGCAAATGGAACTGCAATCGTGCTCACGGGTATTGACAAAGCCTAGATGACACAATTCAGACAATAACAATGAGTTATCTGCTCTTAACAAGGAGGAACATGAAAGCTGTTGTGGCTCATGAATAAAATGGTGTGAGTTGAAATGAAATAGTGAAAAGTTCTGAAATGTTCCTGTTCCAAATTCTAGAACCCACTTAACGTTTGTCGTGCTGCTGTAATTCTATTTGTGGAATAGTACATAATCATGAAAATGCATGTCAGTTAGTTGAATGCATTGAAATTGATAATGAAATGATTTAAATGAAAAACTGTTTTTGGCCTTGCGAAGCTGATAACAGATTATTGTTAGGAATATAACAATAATACACTTTTTAATTGATATTTTGGAATTTGCACCACAAAGATTTGATTTTGTTTTATTCCACCTTTGCTTGTACTGCGCGTCCTAACTGAATTCTAATACTCAGTGCGTCACTTTTTATGTCTCATCTGACGTCATGAGTTCCGCTATTATTTTTTTGCTAATCACATGTTTACGTGTTGTAACGTGTGTCCCGCTTTACGTACGTAACTGCAACTTTTTTTTGTATACTTTGAATATGAAGAACTGCATTACCATGTAGTATCTCTATACGGTATTTTATGTTATTTCAGTATTCTTGAGGATGATTTGGTTAAAATACTTAATTTATTGCCATGTTAAACGAGAGAATTTTATTTTGTTATTCTTGAGCAACGCAGTACGTGCTGCATTTTTGCAAACCATTTTGTGTTGTTTGTTCAGCTGAATGTTTGCTGCTGCAGGCTTCTAGATGGAATCAATTTCGCTTCAATGTAGGCTTAGCAAATTTCGTGATAATTTTTACGACGCGATTTCACTCGCTTGATGAATGGGTGTAGGCTCTGCTTTCAGAAACAGCAGTGCCGGTTGCGGGAAGAAACAATCAACGGAGCAGCTTAAACGGGATCATTGTGACGAATGCGTTATTCCGGTAACGTGTGATAGCAACGAGGGGGATCAACTTGTGTGAAAGCGTGGAATGAAATCGGAGTGACATTAAGAAGTTATATATGAGAAGGGTGTTCCTATTTCAAATTACAGAACCCACTTAACGTTCGTCGTGCTGCTATAATTCTATTTGTGGAATAGTACAATTGTCATGAAAATGTATGTCAGTTAGTTGAATGTATTGTTATTGATAATAAATGATTTAAATAAAAAACTGTTTTTGGCCTTACGAAGCTGACAACATAATGTTTTAGGAATATGACCATAACGCACTTTTTAATTGAAATCTTGGAATTTGCATCACAATAATTTGAAACTTGAGATCTGATTTTTTTTCATCGATAACTTGAAACTCGCGTTATAACGATCTGAAACGTGATATCTGATCATTTTTTCTAGTCCTCTGACCAGAAAAACTGTATAAATAGTTTATACGAACTGGAGAATCGTCACTTCTTCGAAGACAATGGAATTTGTTACTGGACCTCATTGAAGAACATTTTGTATTAAGTATCATATCAATACTACTACACCTCAGATTTATTGTGAGACGCACTCAGACTACATATTGTGCCCTATTTATTGCAGTGGGTGGAAATTTATAAAATGTGTGGTACCTCTTTATGTAGTAATTTCTATCAAGACAGCTAATAAAACATTAGGTAACTGACACTTACCCTACCTAAAATAACATATACAAACAATACAAATTTATCTTTGTTGTTCAACAATTTCACATTGTTTAATAAATATGATAAAATATTCTTTTTTTTCTTAGTTGGACTGTTAATAATATCGTGTGCAATAAAATACCAAACGTAGTGTTTGTTCTATTCCTTCATTTATTATGTCCTGAAGAACAAAAATATATAATATAAAAATGTACATAAGTTTATTTCTCATTCTGTAAGTGTGTGTATATATATATATATAATCTAAACTAGGCCCAGGCATGGGGGACACCGGTAGCTGGCCAGCGAAGTCAGACTACGGACCCAATAACGCCAAAGACACACACTCACACACACACACACATGTAATTATCATTACCCACATCTCAACATGACATGGAACACGCACAGACGCAGTAGTCTGACGAGACCTGATGTTTCGCGCTCCTTCCTCCCAAGAGCCTCGTGACGATCTCCGCGCCTCCTCCTCGCCCGCCGCAGTCGAATCCAAGACGAATTCCTTTCTCCCCAACAAAGCGCGGAGTCTCGTATTGATTGCGGCGTCCTCCTCCGCGTCGCCAGGCTTCCGAGCTTCCACTCCGCTGTCGCATCTGTATAAATTAATACGTTTCCCGAACGCTCCGCACAGTATCTGCGCGCTTAATCATCAGTATGCATATTTGCTGCGGAGAGGAAATTCTGATTTCAATCATAACAGTAAATTATGGTTTGCTATAACAAGACGCGGAGGGATGGGTGGGAACGGTGGAGGTTCGACGCGCCGCCACGAGAGGGCGGGCTGGTGGCGACGGGGGTGGGGGGGATGGAAGGGGGCGTATTAATAAGTTGAGAGGGAGAAGTTCAGTCGCAACGGAGAGGACGAACGCCTTAAAATTCATCGAAGATACACACAACAACCGGAGGGAAAAAACGCGATAACAAGGGCAGAAGTTTAATCTCCCGCAAGACCGGGGCATAAAAAAATAAAATGTCTTGGAGTGCAGTGCGAGGAAATATGCAAAGGAACCAATAATTGATTACGCGGATCTTTTCCCGAAGGGAGTTCCACCGCGGCTGGGAGGGTGGCGGGTGGTGTGGAGGGTGTGGCGGGGAGATAGGAGGAGGTAGAGACGGCAGTGTGGATGCGGAGATGGAGCGGAGGCGTTCTCGCTAAATGTAATTTTCGTGCTTCTGTCCTCGCTCCTCGTCCCCCTAACCTCACTTTCTCACTTCCCATCTCGTGCGCCTCACTGGCGCTTGATCCCGGCCAAACAACCCTCTTTGCGCGCCCCCCTCCACACCCCCGCGTCCCCCACCCCCACCGCCGCCGCCCCCCTCCTTCGGTCGACCAAAGAACCTCAATCACTCGAGCCCGGCTTTGATCTCGCCAAAGAATTCATTAAGGTTGCATTACAAATATGGCAAGCGTAAAAGCATTATGGATAAAATGTACGATATGATTTTTCGCGTGTGGAGGGGAAAAATGAAATGAAGAAACGGAACGCCGGCGAGAGAGACTCCAGAACGGGGCAAGGCGAGGGAATGAGAGGAAGGAGGCGGAAAAAAGTAATGAGCGTAAAAACAGAGAATGTAATAAGGAGAGGGAACGAAGTGGTAATAATTATTATTGGAAAATGAAACTTAGCTTGGTAAGACTTTGGCCTGTTATTAAATGTTTGGCGTTCCATGGGGCATCCCCTAGAGTTTCGAGCTTCGAGCTGCAGCCGTTTGGCCGCGCTGTCGGCGCTAACCCCAAACCTCATGCCCAACAGGGGGTCTGCAATATTCTGCAATACCCTTTTTCTTTCCGTCCTTCCTATCCTTTTCACAAGAATTCTAAAACCAGAAGCAACTAGATAGTGTCCTATAATTGATAATTTAGAAGGTTAGCATTTTCTTTTTCCTGACTTGAGATATACAAATGAAACTGCTACTCACAAGGAGATAACCCGGACCGTTGTTAAACATTCAATGATAATTCGAGTTCGAAAGTTTGAACTAAACTGTGATGAATCATGAGATTATAAGTGCTGAAGAATTTCTTTGAGAAACACAAATCATCATTGAAGAGAGAACCTATTCCGTATATCACGCTCTATTCTTAAAAGGAAGAATGGAGGACTCCAATGTAAATTGTTCTCATTTTCTTCAAGAAAAATAACCATGCCATTTCGTGCATTTCTTGTGTCACAATTGTTTCGAGGGTTTAGAATTTTATAATGACAGTTCATTAATGACTGTAAGTTAATTTTTTCTTGAATTTCAAACATTCGCAGATTAGGTAGTTAAGTGTTTGAGACACACAATTTTGTATTGACATTTCCTGGAAGATATTTATTTGCATCCTTCTTGTCAAGAAAGCCCAACTAAAGATAATTCTCAAGTTGTATTTGGAATTTAATATCAATCTCTTTCTATTCCCTACTTATAGAAGAAAAACAACCTGCAACGAACGACGAATTGGAATTTCATATGTAATATACACTCATATCACTAATACGAAAAGTGTCTCAATGTTTCACGTACATCAACTAATTTTTGACACAGCATTTATTATTATTCCCTTTGCAATAATAATCTTCCGCATCTTTCAGTATCATTAGAATAATTATTTACCCCATCTGTCTCTATCCGTCGGAAAAGTTTGAAGAAAAACGTTTGAAGCCATTTCTGAGCAAATGGCATTTGAGCGTTTCTCAAAATGCGCAAATTTGAGCTCATTTTCACAGAAAACTGTTGAGTTTTCGAGAAAATTTATGAGATATTATTTAAAGCACATGTACTCATAAATACAATAATGTGAACAAATTGCCGGTAATGTAAATATTAATGACGAGAGAGACAAGTCAAAAAATACGTTTTTGAACGTTTTGAAAAAACAAAAGAATAGAACAATGTGACATCTTATAAGAGTCCTTTTAGCACTATCCCTACCAAAAGTTTAAAGAAAAAATGTAGAGCCGTTTTTGAGAAAATCTTGTTTCTGTATATTTTTAAAATTGCAAATATTGCACGCAATATGGCGCGAAAACCACTAAAATTTTCAAAAACTATGCTCATAATCTTAATGAAAGAACTAACTAGGGACAACAAATTCCATTTGAAGGAAAGGTCTCACTCTTCACTTTTGTAGTTGTAGAAAGACGCCGAAAAAAATTCAAAGTTTTGCCATTATCGAAAATTCAGAGTTAACCGTGATTATCGGGCCTATGCCACCTTTATAACCGTATTTTACTCTATTCTTACAAGAGATTAAAGAAAAGAGTTGGAGCCGTTCTTGAGAAAATTTTCAAAATGCCCAGATGGCTTCATGTAAAGTACTCCCATATTTTAAAGAATGTTTTTAAAAACTTCAAAGCTTCAACTAGAGCCAGATGGACAGGGGTTTCTTCAATTTGGAAAACTCCTTCGCATGGTTTAGGCGCTAGTAGTTTTCACAGACGGACAGACAAAAGGATGGACGGACGGACGTTTTCGCATCAATTGAGTTTTCGCTATTAAGGACCCACAAAAGATGGATTCTGGCTACACCACGTGTTAGAGATTTTTCTTCTTTATTTACCAACTGGATTTATCTATTTTGTCGTTGTCAGGGCCAGCCAATGAATTTTTTCTGCCGAAAATCCGCCCTTTTTTCGCGCAGCATTCCTTTCCATTCATACGTAGCATAACTTTCCTTATACTACGTATATTACCACATATATACGTAGGTATACGAGAAAATGATAATCTGTAACAAATTACTCGCCTCCTGATTATTTCATTACAGCATTTCTTATTATTGCTACAATTAAATGCGGGAGAAATATTTTAAGAAACAACGACAATAACAAAGAATTTGCTGGCGGGTTTGTAGTTGAAATACGGCGTATTCACAACGCATTCGTCACTTCACCTGTAGATTTACGACCATCGCAATCTGCTGTGCTACTTGTCCGGCACATATAGAGCGACCATCGCCCGTGTTTGAAAAGAATTCAATTTTCGTTTTTTAACTACGCGATGTAATGGTAACAGAACAGAACGAATAACTTGAGTTGTTTCTGTTTCACAAGATATTCGATCTGTTAGTCGCCTATTCTACTTCATGTATTTAACTGACGAAACTTCTACAAATTGGTTTTCAGAATATAAGCTCAGGAAGAGATACTTGATGTCATAAAATGGAGAAGGATTTGTAGGCTGGTTAAATCCAATTTATAATGTAATGCGTGCCTGCATAAATTAGATCTGAAAGTCTTGATTTTGCGTTAGTCTATTTCAATTAGTGACCTCAATGGAACCTTCAACAACGGGGCCACTGAGAATCAGTAGCCACATCACTGCTTCTTGAATATACAAGACATAAAAGAAGCGAGAAGAAAAGGAAATGTATTGCCAGTTTAGTAAGATTAAAAAGCTTACAATTAACGGCTAATGAGAGGAGACAAATTATGTACAAATTGTGGATAGTGGAAGAAATTTAGGGACACAGAATACAAAAGTATTTACAAGACAGTAGTAGAGAAGAAGAAAAAATTGAAATGCATATGTTAAGCTGAAAGTAATATCAGAAAAATCGGAAAGTGGAATAGTTCGTATGACTATACAGAATCACGTAGGTTATTGTAAATTTAAATATAAAGAATGAGTGAAAGGAGGGATCAGAATGTGAATTGTGATAGGGATAAGCAGAAAGGCCAGAGAATGGAAATAAGGAAGCAGGAAAATGGATAATAGATATGAGAGTATTTTTGGGATAGCAGTTGGAAAGAGAACTAAATCTGAGAGTGGAAATGCTTCTGAGGAATTAAATAACCTCTGATTGAAGGCTTTTTTGTATGTATTGTATTGGCTTTTCACAAAAGAAGTATCGTAAGATGTTAAATACGAATATCATACGTTTTACTCAATTTCCAAAAATTCCAACGAACTATTATCTATATATTTAAAAAAATAAGGTATTTTGCCATGGCTTCGTTTAGAGCTTCTACTGAACCGATTGTAGTATTTTTTTCTTTAAATGAAAGAATGTGATCCCTAGATGTGTTATCAGATATTGTTTGTGTTGATTCACTAACATTTAGTGTGTAAATTAATTAATTAAATATTTCTTTAATAGTACGCTTATCAATAGTCAATTGTTTTCTTCCAAAGGGTGGCTGTTTCAAAATCGATATATATGAGTCGATATTCATGGTGGCGCTGTTAGATGTTTTGTTTTGATTGTTGAGATTTGTTTACAATTCATCAAGGTTTTGTTTCAGTGTAATTATTGCATTGTGGCGTTGACAGTTTGCATATATTTGCTTTTGTGGTGTATTTTGTAGAAAACATTCGGACAGTGTGTTTTGCTCGGTTGTACTGAAGTAGTGAAGTTGTTCACAGGTTATGTCGAATTCCGAATCGTTGCCCACGCGTCTCAAAAGACGCAAACGTACATTAACTGGACGCAGGGAAAGAGAAAGCCAGCGTAAGTGTCGTGATAGTGAGGTCATTTCATTTTCTGCTGGGTCGTTGTCTATGAAAGGTCAGTTTTGTTCTGCTTTGCACTTCGCATGTGAGAGAAATTCTGCAAACGATTTACTCTGTGTTGCTTAAATGGGAAAATAAGATTACCTTCAGGCGATATGCCAGAAGAAATAAAAATTGTTTATAGGACATGATGACACATCAAAAACTTTAGAAATAATATCCGTCAGTATAATAGTGCTCTTTCTTTTGTGCAATTTGGCGCCGATATTGCATTGCCACCTGCCCATGGGCCATACGTGTTCAAAAGTTTGGGAACTCACATCACAGAATATCTTCGTTATAACCTGAAGATCCAAACAATGCAACGTATTGTGAACATTAGTCTGGTCACAGTATTTTACATTTATCTCAGATCTCACCGTCAAATTTTGACGGGTTTTCACTAGTTTTCATTTAAATTTGGCGATTCGTCTGCAAAAGTGGACGTACTGATGTTATTACTGATGTTATTATTGCTGGTGTAGTTACTGATGGTGTTGTAGTACTGGTGTAGTACTGGTGTAGTATTGCTGGTGTAGTACTGATTGTGTAGTTAATAAAGTCCTTGGCCATTACTTCGAATATAACTTTCATTATGAAACCAACTAACAAGTGTTGTTAATAGCAGGTAACGGATTTTTGTAACACTTGTATTCTATTAACTCTAATTACGAATCTGGTCTTAGTAACTTAAAGTTCGACTTAGGTAACCAAAGTGAATAAAATGTTTATTATTAAATGCAAAGTAAATAAAGTTTATTGTGAAATTATGATTTAACTTGGACCTCTTGGAGGTTACAATATATCAAAGGAGAGACCTTTGTCGGTGAGATCAAACATCTCAACTTTCAGTGATTATGGAAAATCGGTAGATAGTTTTCCTTCGAAGTTCAATAATAATTTCTATTAGAAAATAATCTGATTTTCTTAAAGACATTAACAGAAATATTATGTTTTCCGTTCTAATTACTACTCTATCTGATGACCATTACCTTTTTTCAAAAATAAAACGAACAATCATAGAGAATAAAATTATTCAGTAAAGTAGCTAAAGAACTGTGCGTTCTCCGGATATTTATTTATCACAATCATTTAGTGGACAGAAAAAGGTATGTCTTTTATCTATAGATTATCCCTGCCTTATCCTTCGCTTCGCGACTCTCATCCACTTGGCCTGCGGCGTCAAGGACCTACCCCCCGCCCATCTCTGCCTCCTCCATCTTTACAGTACTCCGCCTCTGCGTTACCAGCCCCGGCCAACCACGTTTGCTACCATCACCGTTGTCATGGACAGCTGAAAACAGATGCATGCAACCGAAAACAGAAGTTATTATTACGTTATCGAACTCAAAGAAGATGAATTTAATAAGAGATTTTATGGTGTATAAGAATCGGTTAGTTCACTAAGGAAAATTTACTTACCATTTTCGAAATATTAGAGAAAAACTGAAAGGAAACACTTCAGTTTTGCTTTAAGGGGTAAGAAAGAAGTTGGGGGAGAAGTTTAAGAAATTTCATGCAGACAGAATTTTTTTTCTTGTTTTAAGGTCACGTGTACACAATTTCATTAAAATTGGAATAAAAATGTAAATTTAAATAGAAAACAAATAAACGATCACACCTATTTATGTATGAGAAAATAATAATTTGAAATAAGTTGTGCATGACAAAATAAGCAAACTTTTCCTCTCAGCGAAAACCGCATTGAAATCGATTTAGCTCTTCCAGAGATTACCACGGACTAACAGACAAAAAACGTGAAATCAATTTAATTGATTTTATGTTTTTTAAATAAGAAAATTAAATTATGAAAAGGCAGTTATTTTAAAATCGGAAACACACGCTTCAAATTTATGTATACAGAACGTTTAAAATTAGCATTCATTATTTGGAGAAAATATAAATAGTATATAAATAAAGGGACGTAATGAATGTGAATATCGAAATAATTTTAATAAGAATTTAATTCATCATCATCATCATCATCTACTCACACATGCATTTCCTCAGTCGAAAAACTCAAAGCATTCAGAAAAGAGAGATGTACCACACATCACACACAACTGCCGGTATTATCATTGTTCAGAATACAGCGTTTACGCTACCGGTGTCATCCTTTGTCTGGCAGGGCCTCCCGTAACTTCAGTGGGAGCGTCGCGGCCGCCTAGAAACGCAATTATATATTCCGCAAAATTTAATCAGTGAACGTTTGCATCTTTTGTTGTGTAATTTATTCCTCGTCTTTTTGCGTGGAACCTCCCGCGTGTAAATCCTAGAGATTCCGACGCAACAAACAGAACAGTGACGGAGATAAAAATAATTCATGTGTTTTGAGTTACGGCAACTAGGTGGCGTGGCTTAGCGCTCCTGAAGGGGTAATTACATTTTTCGTGCATCGCCATTTTGGCGATTACGGTGCTGGAAGTAATGCGGGCGTCGGGCCGGAGTCCGCGTTGGGAAGCACGGCTCGGCGCAAGGTACCCGTGGACGGACGCGGCGCCCACAAAAGACAAGGAACAGCCCCGTCCACCGGACGGCGCGGACGGGACGTGGCCGACTGTATTACCAACAACGCGTTTATATAATTACCACGTAAGGGAATTCATACAAGGAGAATCTTTCGGTTGGGGTTTCATTTAATTTTAATTCTGGAACTTTCGCACGCTGTCCGGGCCGGCTAGCTCTGCACGTTATTTGCGGTGTTGTCTTTGAGCCCGAATGTGCAGACCGCACACCTAAACGTGCTCTGGAATTAAAATGAAACACAATTATTTATGCGTCTGTTGAGGATTTTGTCTGCGGGTCGTTTTTGTCCGAGAACTCCACGACGAGTGGGCAGAAAACCCGAACCTGGTTGGAAGAGTAGAAAGTAGTAAAGGTTTCTTAGTTTGGAAGTATGTGTACTTTCGTTATGCAACTGAGTAATGTACGACAAAAGTGGCAGTTTTATTTCTTTTATCGTTTTGCTGAGCACGCTCCCAAAATTTACTGCACCTAATCTTTCGATAGAAACTCCCAGGGAATATTTTTTTCCTACTGAATGGTCTTTATTACGTTTCCCCATATCGTTCCTTCTTGAGCAGAAATGTTATCACACAAAGCAAATCAAACTCGATTATTTCCGCAAAAGATTGAGCGTGTGCATTCGTTACAGATAGCGTCATCTATAAGATAAGGGAATGATATGGTGCCGTGTGTTGCTTAGTGTACGTTGTTTATTGAGCACATTGTGCAGAGATAACCCGATATTGTATCAACAAATGTTCTACGTACCTACATAAAAGTATTGCTAAAAGCGAGACCGCGCGTGTTTCGTGGTTATGAAGGTTATAGGCTTGTCCTTATGGTCTGAAGTCATGCATACAGAAATATGCTCAGCCTCGTCCGTAGGCAATTTGATTCAGATAGACATAGTGGAAGCAGGGAAGCAGTATGCCAATGTCTTTTTTCTTCGAATACAAAGAACGACAGCGATGAATGATAAGAGATCTAGGTCAGCCATCAGTACACAAAACACGAAAGTCTCCATCATTGCCACGGATTTCACAAAATAAGACGTGTCATAAAAATATCAATATTTGTTCGTATTTGCAATTGTTTAAGCCGTTATTTCAGTTAAACCAGTATTTGTCCAATTTATGACCCCTGACATAATGCCCGAATAGAATGTGCCAAAGTTGACAAAAGGGTAACAAAATATTAGACTTTTTTGCACAATTTTCGTATAACTTTTTTTGCGTTATAAAATAATGATTGAAACGATTGAGAAAGCTATACAAACATTAGAGATAAGTGGACCTGTGGCGTTTCTATCAGTGTTGACAGAATGAGACAATTTTCTTATTTTATCGTACCGCAAGTGAGTCATTATTCTCGACAGACGGGTGACGAGCGGCAAAACAAAAAGTTTCTTAGAGATTTGGAACGGTGTGACGCAACTGACAGATAAATTTCGATGGCTCTAACGTAGATAGTATGAGCATTCTTCTGTTTATATTGTTTCAAATTGAACATAGAATGTTGCTCGTTGTTTTCAAATCTGAAAGAGAATATTTTGACCTGGTTTCCCAAATAACATACACACAAACATATTATAATAAACACTATTAAAAACACAATTAGAAATGGAAAATAAACGCCAAGATTTTTAACTCTAATGATATAATTTAAAGGGGGATAAGAAACGGAACACCTACTGTCCAACACTTCCTACACCATTATAAAATCTACATAGGTTATGTTACCGAAACTCTCCTTGGAATAGACGAAACACTGAAAGTAAATGGCTTCAAAGTTCACAAAAAGATGGATTATAAATGTTACTTCGAATGTAGATGTTATATTAGTGGCCAATAGCATATAATACCCAGTTCCAGCCAGCCCAGACTCATTAGATTTAGAAATAAGATCACTGACATAACTGATATAAATGAAACCAAATTGTCTGTTATATTGGCATATAAACCTCTAACTAAAACAGTTCTCATCTATAACTGCCAAGAAATTATCTTAAAAATAATTATGTATTAATCGTAGAAGATATAAACAACAAAAATCAAGCCTAGGTCTCTAACAAAACAAATATTACTGCAGGAAAAATATTACTGTAAATTGCGAACGCAAATGAAATTCAAATATGTGTCCCCTGGGAGGTAGTGTATTGTCCCAATAAAGTCAACATCATCCTTGATTATATTATAAATAATTACTAGCTAAAAATATGCAAGTTCCAACCAATCAGTCTGCTTCCTGCACGAATTTTTGACCACTGTTCAGAAATAATAACAATCATTGCACTGAATTGAAACCCGCACACCCCTATTGATAAATGTCACGTAAGCTGGCAAGGAAATCGAAAAAAAATTAATGATCTAGACACGGCGGTATATATCTTTATAAACACTGTTAGAAATCACAATTGCAATGTACAATTCCGTAAAAAATTGCTTTGAAAAACAAACAAATCAGTACCAAATTAAATGTAAAATCTAATAATAGGAAACATAAGCTCGTAATAGTAAATAACAAGAAAGAATAACTTACAAACAATAAAATTCTAAAATTCTCATATCCAATAAATGAAATGAAAAACGTATTAGCTCAGGTAAAAATAAATATTAGACTAACGCACACTACAATCAAAATCAACATGCACTACAAATAAAATAAACAATACATAGATCATTTTAGAAAATAATACATGTTTACGTATTCAGAATTAGACATAGCTTAAATTTCAGCTATGGTCTAGAAACCACATTTACCCCATACATAGGTTCTGATGAAGATATAAATAATTAAATACTAGAAAAATCGTCTAAACTAATCAGTGCGTAACATTATTACATTTATATCGTCTTCGGAAACAATGCAAATTAATAAGGGAATAAAGACAAGAAAATCGGCAAGAAACGATCATATCAATAATAAAACTATTTACAGAAATTCTAGAAATAAGTGGATAAAAAGGGATATAATTACACGAATGGTATGTTGAAGAAAAGCGGCGATGAGAGCAAGTTTTTTTTTATTTAGCAGCAGTGCAATTATACCTCTTTATCCACGTGTTATGTTCAATATTTTTTTGTTTCCTCTTAAGGATAATAATTTCACCTCATTTCCATTCGTGACATACTTTCGGTGACATATTATTTCTATAAATACCTATTTTAGTGAGTCTTGCATTGTGTTCTTATGATCACCATTCTGATTTAGAGGATAAAGAAAGGTTTGCAAAAAATTCAAGATATTGAATATATTTCTGATGAAATATTAAAATCCGTAGATAAACATACAGCACTATACGCCTCCCTTTTTATCCCATGCTGATTTATACAACCTATGAAAACAGGCAATTCTACTTGCTCACTTACATAAAGTGTCCTCGCAAATAGAGAATTAAAGTAAATGCCGAAAAGACTCGTGCAAATTTCCATGTTTCGTCGACCACCCACAAAAATAGATAAAATAACTTTAGTGGAGGCGGTTACCATTCCAGAGTCCAACTAAGTATTCTATTACACAGGAGATTAACGCGAAAAACCCTATTACTCGCTTAATCGAGATGGGCATTACGTCAGGAATAATTGTTTATCTTAATGTCTGGATGATTATTTCATTTTGTACTTGATTAACTAACAGTAATAATCAATGAACCTGTGTGAACCTTCATAAATGTGTAGGTACGCCATTCACAAACGAACATATAGGTTATTTGTTCTTTTTGTGATCTTTTCGAAGTCGAGGATGCTTTGTTATGATACTTTGTTTAAAGTCGATGATGCGTGTCGGCCACTCCTCAGATAGTCCGTTTCAGTCGCTGTCTGGAGGAGAATTCTAGCGGACGGCTGCTCTGATCGGTAGTTTTCCGTGGTTTCTCCGATCAACACCTGGCGAATGCCGGAGCAGTACCCTACCAAACTGGCCACGAACCGCGCGCGATCTGTCCTTCCTCTTCCTTGTCTTATCCTCTCCTCTTACACCCACACTTACACTAACATGCACCACACTATCACATATTCCGGGACACCCGTCGGGAGTTTAGAGCTTGTCCCGGCTGGGGCGGTGCCTCGCTGGTGGGAGAGTCCTGGTTAGGAGGAAACCCCACTAGCCGACGGTAGGTCGGTGCCGGATCTCGCTGTCCAGCGGGGGAAGATCACCGCCATCTCCCGAGAAAAAAAAATGCACCACACTAACGGGACTAATGACCGAAGCAGTTGACGCGCCCGGAACCACAAAAAAATCAATCAATCAATCAATCAATCAGATAGTCCGTCCGCAGTCCTTAGGGAAAAAAAAAATTTTTTTATTTTTTTTAAATTTTATTCCAGCATAATGAACTCTCTTTTTCTTTACAAGAAATCGTTAATAAAATGACGTTTTACGTCAAAGATTATGATGTGTTTGCCGCTTGTGGCACGAATAATTGCGTCACCACACATTCATCCAATCGTACCTTCCTCAGGGCGAAATGGCTAATAATGGGTTCGTTCGCAGAATGGCGACCGAATCGTAGGCACTTAAGCCTAGGTGCGGCGTCTCAGGAACAGTCGTATATTTACTGTAAAATGTGCCCATTTGGCAACAAATAGCCAATACTGGCAACACTCCTCGGTGGTTGCATGGCCAGGGAATCGCGAGATGTCCGCAGAGGCGCCCCCGTCCCTTCGTTTGTTAACTCCGACAACCTTTGAACGATGCTTCGCCCATGACCTTCGGGACGACTCCCGAAGTTCGGCGTTATCGGCAAAAGCTATTGTTTGTGTCACCTTCCTGTTTGAAGGACTTGGGAACGCATCGTTGGAATTTTTTGAATCCTTGGGAAAGTTTTTTTTTCTTTTAGATTAGACCATTCGTATATTTTTAACATTAGAAACGTTTGCATCATATTTCATTTTTCCTTTCTCGCTACCGCCTTCGCAGTATATCTCTTATTATAGGGTACAGTAGGCAGAACAACTCTTATTTCAGGGCCCTAATAACGAAAAAGTAGATAAATCCAGTTGCTAAATTTATAAAAACCTAGTGGTGCGAAAAGAGCACGGACTTTCTCGCCTTTAATAATAGTTATGTAATATTATTTAAACCACAACTTTTCTCCGAATGAACACATCTCAGTCATCATTTTTTACAAAACTCATTACAAATCGTAGAACATTTGGTGCAATAACTAAATATTTTCAACCAACTATTGACACAAATTTGACAATTATAACTGCTTTTCTTACAGTTAAATCATGTCACAACAATAAGACGTAATTCACAGAAATTCATATACTGAGTCTCTACCCTGAAGGCTACCAATTTTTATTTCATATAGTTCAATAGGTTTTAAAAAATCTCTAAAAGATTAATCTGTAAACATATAACAGATGCTCGAATGTAAGAAACGAACAAAGAAAAATGAAATAATACAAATTCTAACTTACGTAGCTTCCAAATACCTGGCACCACTATTCATTTTACCTTCACGAAGCGAAGGACATTCCGAGCGAGCGACGAAGTTTGACGCCAAATTTATAAAAAAATACTCATATTTTCGAAAAATTCTACACAACCTTATCTGAAGATATGTTTTTGATGAACACATTTCATTGAGAAAAAACTGTATCTTCACAATTGTAGATTTAGGAAGGTCAGGCATTTCAACGAACATGAGACCTGCACTTTTACTCTCTCCGAGGCCAAAATTTAATAAAAAGATTCTGCCTTTTTAAGAAAAAATGGTTTAAAGAAAATAAAAATTGCCTCTGTTTGACACAAAATTTTGCACAAAATACTCATGTTTTCGAGAAATTGAAAATAACCTACAGAATACACCTATTCAGAATGTGACTATTGTTCTCGTTAGTGAATATGTTTATTTTGTACTACTTATGCAAACCAGCATTATTATTTGGGTACCACTCCTACCAGATGTTTTCTTATGTTTAAAATCTTTCCTTTTCTAAAATTATTTTGACCTTAACTGATAGCATTGCTGACGGCATTTTTTGTCATTCTTGATCACCTCTATTCTTCAAACGTGCTATGATTAAGTTTCACATCATTTACTGTTCATATTTTCATAATACACTACTATCGATGATTCACATTTCAGCTATTTCTTCATCTTGAAGATTTTCTCCATCTATTTGACTTCATCGCTGACATCAGAGGAAATGTGGGATACTTTCTATTCAATTGGTCCGCCCGCTTAGAAATTGTACCGACGATTGTGCGGAGCGACAAACATTCAAGATCAAAGTTCTAAATTTTGTGGATGCTTCTTCTTCGAATCACAACGCAGAGTCGACAATAAAGAAAACATCGAAAACGTTTGATGGTAGTTATTTTACCCAAGAAAATAAAGAAATTGGCGAACTAATTTGAAACATATTTCCAAACATTCTTGGCATCTCACATGTAGAGTTATTTATGCGAATTCCTGGTTTCAAATAATAACAGTGCCTTTCCCGTGATGACCGAACAAACTCATTGCAGTTCTTCAGCAAATCATGGTAACAGCGTTATTGATCTTGATAATGTGGATTCTGCACAAGCAAGGGATGACCCATACCGAGACAGAGATGCAGCTGGACCAACTGATGTCATATTGAACTATTTTTCAATCACTGGTCAGCATCTTTATCCACTATTTTATTTCAGATGACAGAACTTAAAACGGTGGTCAGTCGTCGAAAATCACTCATCTCTCTGATACTTTTCGCATCGTTGCAAACCACATGACGCCAATCATCGCTCATCTTGCCTTCCTCTTTGCCTCCTTTGTTACGTAACCCGAATTATTGTTTGTAGAAATTCAAACACATCTGCTCTGTTGAGAATAAGCATCTGTAACTGGTGATTTCAAAATATCCCGCCCTCATTTCATCCATCCACAGCCCCTTTACATATGCATCATTCAATTCGGGTTGGGTAGCAAAGAAATCCCTTACATCTAATCCTAATCTAAGGAGAGGACTTTTAAGGATGAGGCGAGTGCAGCGCCAAGTGCGAGTGCAGGTGGCGTGGTTTATGAAAGTATGAGTGGAAATGAAAATCAAGAAGTGCAGGAAGGACCATGCGGGAAGGAAGAGTCATCAAAATGATGGATAGATCCGAGAATTCGAGAGTAAAAATGCCCTGATGAAGGCTTAATAAAAGCCGAAACGTCGGCAATTTAAATGATGTTTTTTTTACGGATCGAAACTCAAGAAAATTACATAGTACGAACATCTAATATTTTTCCTTTTCGTTTTCCTCCTCCTCCTCTTTACTACCATCATCACTGTCCACTCATCGTCACCTCTGCCGTCGCGTCATCACCTTCGCCTCCCTCATGCCCCCTCCCCCTTGTGTGCCACGCCTCCGCCGCCGTCCCCGGCGCCGTCCGCCGGCGCCGTCACACACGCAGGCATACGTGGCGCCCTCAAAGGAAGAAAAACACGAGCGCGCAGAGAAGCCTCCCTCTTGCCTCTCCCCCACACGTCTGCTTCCCTCTATAGGAATTGGCTACGTTTGTTCCATAGTAATTATTTAATTAGAGTGGGCTGAACGTCGACGTGAAGGGACGGAGGATGAGCACTGTGTTATGTAAGGGGGTGTAAATGGAGAAAGAATGGATAGATGTATAATTTTGTTGTTTCAGGCAGAGGGTCCGGGCCTCTTGTACGGACGAGGCGAGAGCGGAGGTGGGGGCGGAGGCGGGGGCGACGGGAGACGTGGCGCCGCCACATGCGCGTACGTCGGGTTACCTTAAAAAATAAAACACGAACAAAAAATTATAACTGGAGATCCAGATTAGATTTGTTGAAACACGAGCCCGATGCCGCCTCCCTTCCCTTCCCTTGCCGACGCTTCTCTCTGCCGTCCCTCTCCTCCCGGCGCCCGTCCGCCGACGTCGCCGCCGCCGCCGCCGCCGCTGCCACCCCTCGTCGTACTCCTACGGAATATAAAACTAAGGGGCATGTACGTGCATTTTTATCAAAGTCAAGTCGTATCATCCCCCCATACAGCGTACAAATAAAACCCGCCGGATAAACCCACCTTGTCGCTAACTTGCCCGGGCGGAATTAAATAATTGAAAAAAGTGATATGCCGCAAGGGGCGCTGAGAGTGTGGGTGGGAAGGGGAGGGGGTGGGGGTGGGAGGAAGAACTCGTTTCGTATGCTGAGGAGCGCCGGTTCGAATCTGCGTCGTGGCTCCGGACGCTCTCTGCGGAGCTCTGCGGGGAGGAGATTGTGGAAATTGCGATGCAACGGGAATCAGTACGCGGCTGTAGTATGTCTGTGAGCTAGCGGGGCTAGATGAAGTGGGTGGCTCTGAATTTTGTCTTTCTGTAGATGTCTACATTTCGAACGGTGCCTGTGTCTTTCCGACTACTAACATCATTACCTATTTACAAATGTTCTTATTTGGTTTGCTTACACGCCTATCTTCGAAAATATTCATCATTGGGCTTAAAGTCTTCATCTGTTAGGATTTATACACTTATACGGATATTCATTTCGATTCTCGGTTGCCGTCATTTCATTGTCTTCTAACATTTATTTAAATTCTAACCGGCGGTGCTGTTGGGTCAGGGTATCAACTAATGTGTGTCCTTTAGCCCTGTGCTCCAGTCTCTCTGACTGAGAAGTCCTAGGGATCTAGTTCCAACGGTGGCAGAATTTTGACACTAGGTTGAATTCAGCCGCTGTTTGGAGGATAATTTTAGCGGTCGGCTGCTCTGGTCGGAAGTTTTTTGTGGTTTCTCTGATCAATACCCGGCGGAATGCCAGAGCAGTACCCTTACAACTGGGCCACGGACCGAGCGCGATATTTCCTTCTTCGTCCTTGTATTCTCTCACACTTACGTGCACTAGACTACCAAACATATTCAGACACCAGATGTCTGAAGGAGAATTATAGCGGCCGGCTGCTCTGATCGGTAGTTTTCGTGGTTCCTCCGATCAACACCAGGCGAATGCCGGAGCAGTACCCTAACAAACGGGCCACGGACCGCGCGCGATCTGTCCTTCCTCTTCCTTCTCCTATCCTCTGCCTTTACACACACACACACACACACACACACACACACACACTCTTACACTAACACGCACAACACTACCGCATATTCCGGGAGACCGGTTGGGAGCTTAGAGCTTATCCGGGCTGGGGCGGTGCCCCGCTGGTGGGAGAGTCCTGGTTAGGGGGAAACTCCACTAGCCGATGATAGGTCGGCGCCGGATCTCGCCATCCAGCGGGGGAAGATCACCGCCATCTCTCGAAAAAAAGCATGCATTATACTAACGGGACTAATGACCAAAGCAGTTGACGCGCCCGGAAACACGAAAAAATCAATCAATCAATTCAGACACCAGAGCTTATCTCGACTGGGGCGGTGTCTCGATGGTGAGAGATATTTGGAAGGGGAAAGCCCCGCAAACAGATGTGTGAATCGGCATCGGATCTCACCATCCACCGAGGAAGTACAGCTCTGCCTCCTGTGATAAAAAAGTACACTTACGGAACTTAAGTCCATAGCAGTTGACGCACTCAGAAACACTAAATAAATACATCAATCAACCAATCAATTTAAATTCGTTTTTCCTTATTACTAAAATATTCAGCAGCTTCAGTTTCCAGCAATTCAGAAGAGAGTGTACATGATAAAATCGAAAATATTTATGTTAATTATAGTAAAATGTTATTTTAATTTGTACAAAGTTGAGAACGCGATGGTTTGATATCCGCAATTTAACATATAAATGAAACGCATATCTCGCACTAACGCTCATGAAGTGAAACCTGAAAAGATGGAATATTGTGAAGAATAAAACAAACCAACCATAAAATGAAAAATAATAAAATGAAAAGTTCTTTCTCTTTTAAAAATATTACATCCATTTGTACTTCCAAAATAAAAGTGCATGCTCTCTAAAAGCAAATTCATGTACAATGTAATGTGAAATGTTCATAGACGTTTTCAGTGCTGGAATAGCTATAGAGCATGTGTCATTCCCTTCTTACTGTGATTGGTCGTCTCCCCTAGAGACCAATGTTGTGCATTGCCTCACGGGCCCCTGGCTCCCTCTGACGGCGATCTTCGCCTTTAGCCCTGTGCTCAGAGTCGCGAGTTCACAGCGGGAGCGCCTCTGTTCCGCTCTCCCCTTCAGCCGGATCGCTCTGTTTCACCCCTCCCTCACACCGCTGCCCCGCACCGTCTCCACGCGACCTCTCAGTCTCCCGTTTCGGTCCACCCTCCCTTTCCTCCTCCACCCCCATCTCCCCCACACCGCTTTCCTCCCTTCCCATCTGCCACGTCTTACTGCTCCGTTTTACGTGCCCCTACACCCCGTTCTTCCCACCATCCTCCCTGCCTCACTACCCATGAGTGTCATCTTAATAGTTCACCTCGCCTCCCATCTCACCAGCCTCTCGCCTTGCCGTCCTCTCCGTCTCATTTTTCTCCCAGTCTCACCATCTTCTCCGCCTCACCGTCTTTCACGTCACGTCATACTAACAGTTCACCCCTACTCCCATCTCACCAACCTGTTACTTTCACATCCTCCCCGCGTCATTTTCCTCCCAGATTCACCATCGTCTCCGCCTCACCGTCCTGCATGCCACGTCATCCGAACAGTTCACTCCGTCTCCATCTCACCAGTCTCTCGCCTTGTCGTTCTCCCCGCCTCATTTTCCTACCATTCTCACCATCCTCCCAGCCTCAACGCCCTCTGTGCCTCCCCGTCCTGTCGTCACCTCTCTCTCTCACCTCCCTCGTCGCCTCAACGCCCTACCCACCTCACCGTCCTCTCTACCCAATTGTCCTCGGTATTTCATTGTTCTCTCCATCCCCAACGTTTACCACTTCCTTTCGTGCTGATGTCGCGTTGTCCTTACACTCCGTCCTGCTTCTCGTGTCATCACATCCCACCAGCCCAAGCATTCATCCCGTGTGGCCTCGACCGCTTCTCCCCCGGAGATTTCTCCCCGCCAATATCCTTTTCCCTTCCCTCGACACTTTCTCCCCGCCCGTTTCCCCTTGACAGTTTTAATCCCGACCGCTTCTCCCCACCCACTTTCCCCCTCCCACTTCTCATGGAAGTCATCTGGTCAGTAACATTACACCTGAAATCGTCCTCTTCATGACACGCCCCCCTTGTCACTTCTCTTCTTCCAACCCATCCCTGCCATCTTGATCGTGCGTCCCTCTATGCTCTCGCCTCTGTCCGACTCCTCCCCCCACCCCTATTCCGTCCGTTCCATGGCCACCAACCCCGTCGCCCACGTGTCCCCGTCACTCTACGATACGTCCCATGATACTCCGCAACGCTTCGCCCCACCCCGCCCTGCACCCACCCTCCCACCTCACACATTCAACCCCACCCTGCCATCGCTCCTCCTCTCCTCCGCTAGGAGGCTCGGCAGCCGCCCTCCCTCCCTCCGGCCACCGCCCCCCCCCCCGCCCCGCCCTCGCACATACGGGGTCGCGCAGCAGGGCGGGCGACGCGCGTCGTGCCGCTATGCAAATGATCACTCGCTCTAAGTTAACCCTCCCCCACCCCCTCCTCCCTCCGCCCTCCCCTCGCGCGCGCCTCTCGCTCATCGGGCCGCAGCGGACGAAAGAGGAGGCGGAGGAGGAGGAGAAGTCGACGGAGGCAACAACAGCGATGGTGGCGCCCGCGCTGCCACCGCCGCCCGCCGTCGCCTCCCGCCTTTCTCGAACCTTATATTATATCTCTCTGCTGAATATTCATTTCGTGTCCCCGGCCATGCTGCCCGCCGAAGGCACCGTCGCCGCCACCCCCGCGCCGCCCCCGCCGCCACCGCCGGCCCAGCCGCCTCCGCCGCCGCCGCCGGGGCAGGCGTGATTAGAAAACCCACGACAAGGACCGAGCACGCGGGACGGAATATTGAAAAGTTGTTGTCCTTCTTGCTCGTCCCCGGGAGTCTCGCTGATGGAAACTTTAAATTAAGGCGCCCTCATCAATGAATTATTGTGGGATATTGACGCGACGCGGCTTAATGTATTCGCCCCGCGCGGCGCCCCGCCACGCCCCGCCACGCCACGCCACTGACAGCGCGCCGGCCCTCGAAGGGAGCGCAGTCCTCGGCAGGCGGCGCCCTTAAGGATCGAAGGGCTCAACGAGTGGAGAGATGCTCGAGAAGAGGTCGGCGGCGGTGGAAATGATGGCGAAAAAACGGCTAGGTCGATGGAGACGGTGGTAGAAAGAACTGGTATTTGCAAATATTTGCAGGAGAGGAAAGACGATAATATTACAAGAAAAAAAGTGTGACATTGATGATGATGTGGTAACACAAGAGAACGATTGTTGATGTTGATTGATCAGTAATTGATGACGATGATGCCAACTAAATTCATCATTACTAGCATGTGTGTATCTGAGGATAAAACCTGTTTTCATAAACCTAATAGTAAATTGGAGCTCGAAAGTATGACAAAATGCCTTATTATTATTATTATTATTATTATTATTATTATTATTATTATTATTATTATTATTATTATTATTATTATTATTGTGTTACGTTTTTGTGTTTTTTTAACCTTAGGAATCTTTTAAATGCACTTTTCGAATTGTTTTAGTAGATTTTCATTTTGCCTTTTTTGGGGTCTATTTTCGCTTCTGATACCTATTTTTGGTATTTTGCCTTTTGAAGCCTTTTTCCTCCTTTTCGTCGTTAATTTGATTTTTAAGGTTTGATAGAGTTTTCTCTTTTCATGCAAAAGGGGGTTCCAGGGCCAAGTAGTTTTAAAAATCTAATTTAAAAAGGAAGATTATTCCAGTCAAGATTTTTGATTTTTTTTCTTTCACGCTACAGGCTTTGTTCGCTCACGAAGAATCCAATAATAACTATCGTAAACAGTGTTAATCTACATAAAAAATTAAGAGCCAAAAAGGAGTTAATGTAGTGACGATAAGTTCTTGACGAACACATTATTCATCAATTGAACTGTAAATGATACTAATTAAAATTTCTCCTATCATTCCAAAACTATGCGAAATTGTGTATGATCATTTAGAAACTGTGACGCTTTCGATAGTGTAGGTAAGAACGTAGAGAATGTTTGCGAATACCGAATCGATGCGTTTGGGAAGTGCTATAAAAGAGAGGAATGGGAGAGGGAAAATTCTGGTGCTCCAATCGACTCCAACGCTCCCACTTGAAACTCAAGTGCCTTTGGCTCCCTTCATATTCGCTCAGAAGGAAACTGATTTCGAATTTCGAAGAAGCTTGCCATAATTTGATGCTGTAATCCCAACTTCATTACAAATTACGAAAAAATAAATTTTGAGTTCAATATTCTCAAATAAATCAAGGTAAGCAGAGTAAATTAAAACGCATCCTTCCTTGAACTTAATGTTATGAGAATATTTGATGCGTTATAAATAACGTATTAATATCTCGGGTAAACAATTTTGTGCACTTATTTGTGTAGTTTAACAATGTATTTTGATGTTCGGTGGCTCATTGGGTATATTGGCTTAAATATCTTCAATTATTGAAGGATTAATAAAATAAAATAAAGTTGGGGGAAGTTTTATAATATTTCAATTTTAAACAGCCTTCTTAAGACGTCGCATCAATTAGAGACAGATCACTGTTTCACACATTTATTGGAAATGTAAATAATATTAACGAATGTTTTTTAGACTGAATTCTTCCATTTCACAGTTCACGTAAACACTTAGAAAATGTGGTTCGTTAACATTAGTACAAATGTATGTATTCCGAAGTATGGACATTACTTACCCAATTTATTTCAACCGTGTCTGTTATTGGCTGTTTATCGGACTAATGCCTTTATTGACTATTACTGCACCTTAATTTAACACATCGAACATAGCCATTGTAGAATTCACGACCATTGATAAATTACGGAATGTGGTTCACGGGATTGGTGAATTAATGAAACACATTAGTTTGCCAACGTTTCTGAATTTATAATTCCTTCATCAGGGCTTACTAATGTAATAGACGGTCACTTACACGCAGTAAGTCACTTACATTCGGGGCTTGGCCCCATTCAGACGGGTCTTGCGATGGACCCGTGTGCTGCAGCAACTCCATGCTGAAGTTGGTTTAGAGGTAGATATGAAGCTTGACCGTCTATTATATTAGTAAGCCCTGATGAAGGAATTATAAATTCCGAAACGTTGGCAAACTAATGTGTTTCATTAATTGGCCAATCCCGTGAACCACATCCCGTATAAGGATAGCGTATTGCATTAGCAAATTGTTCTTCTAGTGATTCTGCTCGTTATTCGAAAAGGTCATCAAAAGATGCCTGTTTTTCCTTTCAATCAATCTCATGCTGTCCCATTCTCAAATTTTTTATCATTCCTTCGCAGTACTCTTTTCGTATTCGTGTCATAAATTTAATTTTCCGCTCGTTTCCGGTAATGGCTCATGTGTTTCTGTCAGATTGGAGATACGCCTTTACCGGGCAATAGGCTTTCCCCTGTCATAATGTCACACTCCTGGTTGGAATTCTTAATTCAAAAGTACCCCTCATCATTTGCATCGTCTTTCTTTGACCGTTTTCTTTCCACTGACTCTGCTTTATGTCTTTCTAAATCACATTTTTGGCTATTTTCGTATTAGTTTAGCGTTTTCTTTTTTACATAATTGAGCTCAACTAGTGTAGTGTTTGTGTTTATTAAAAGGGTTTGATACATCTATCATCGAAACCTATTAAGCGGTTACATAATGTGTAAAAAATTAAACATAAGTAGCGGTCACAAATGTCTCGATTTATATGTAAGTGTGAAAATGGAAATTGTTTAAAGTCAGAATAATTCCTTACTCCATTTCTTAGAAATTCCTTCGTAAGTTTCAAGTATACATTAATTTAATGATGATGGTGATATCTTCTTTTCTCTTAAAATTGATTGTTTAAAATTATTTGTTTTATTGAAATTAAAAATTGGTTTGTTTTATACATCTGTTGTAACAAATCTAATCCCCATCAAGTACCTATTTTTAATTTAAATTGTCTTTGGAGTCAGCGTGATAGATGTATTACACTACCTAATTACTTTCAATAGTACAATTTCTCTTATTAAATATTTTTTGAAGATTACCTACCTTATAGGCATATGTTATGGAACATGGCATTTGATGCCATATCAAATTGAAAATAGAGAATACAGTTGAATAATAAATTTTAAACAACTCAGTTACATAGTTCAGTGTGACGAACAAAGAAGAACATGTTACAAACGTGAATATTATTAACAAATTTGTGATGAATATTATTAAAGTGGATTTTTAACCTTGGGATAATATTGTCAGAAATTAATATAAATAAATTAAATAATTTAAAACCACAGCAAGATGGATACACAAACAGAGTGAAGGGGAAAGTCTAATGAAAGTGACTAAATCTAAGTTTTATTTTAAAGAATAATCAGCAATTGAAATAAAGGCCAAAGAAAGGAAGTACAGGAAGAATAACTATAGACTTACTCACTTGCACATTACTCACTGACTCCCCTTCCCCATCTAAGAGTTCAACCTTTAGGTACATCGTCACTTTTTACCTTCCAAACAACGGCGAGAATTTTCGTGACCTCAAAAATTACCTCGCCTACAATCTGGTCAGTGCCGTCCAGACGCGTGCACAACCTAAAATAAGAGGAGGAACAATATTTTGGGCCCCCTTTTGCTATGAACGTTTTTTGGACACGCCATATTTTACTAGTACTGAATAAAATATTCTACAATGAGAATTAAATTATAACCTGAATGAAAATTAAATTCAATTAATTTTATGTAAGACTTTTTACGCCGACCTGGATGGCCGAGGTGGCTAAGAGCGAGTACCGACTCAGCGCTTCGGTCCGAAGGGTCCCGCCTTGGGCATGGCTGTTTGTCCCTTGACTTTGTGTGTGTGTTGTCGCGAAGGGCCTCGCGTTCTGCTGACCCCAGATCAGAGGAGCCCGCAAGAGTGTTTGTCTAGTGTATGGTCGAATATGCGTCCCATCGGGACGTAAAGGGCAATCGGCTGTTGGCTGGATAAAAGCCCTTGGAAGAAAAGAAAAGACTATTTACACTATTGGCAGATGAGTTAGAGAACCTCTTCTACAAATGTACACTTTTCCAAATTTTTAGGTTAAAAAAGATATAATCAGGGATCGAACATATTTATGTAAATAAAGTGTGACAAAACTTCATGGAACGGGGCCCATTCCAAATTCCCGGGCGTGAACACGGCCCCTGCGGCACGCCAACGGTGCTGTCCATTGGCTTGCGACGCGTGGCATCGACCGCTCCCCCGCGCCGAAGGGCCGCGCCCGGGGGCAGCGCGTTGATTGGCAGCCATCGCTCGCCAAGTGGCTGCTAAGTGGGCGCCGATGCGCTGGTGGCGGACGCCGTCGCCGCGCGCTGATTTATCTCCCATTGAGCTCTGCGCGGCGGTGACGCACGCCGCCGGCGGGACGCGAACCCAGCACCCGCTCAGACGGAGCGGGACGCCGACTGTTGCCACGGCTGCGTTTCTGATTGGGTGGTCCTAGGATTCGATTGATTGATTTTTTCGTGTTTCCGGGCACGTCAACTGCTTTGGTCATTAGTCCCGTTAGTGTAGTGCATGTTTTTTTCTCCGGAGATGGCGCTGATCTTCCCCCGCCGGATGGCGAGATCCGTGGCCCGTTTGCTAGGGTGCTGCTCCGGCATTCGCCTGGTGTTGATCGGAGAAACCACGTAAAACTACCAATCAGAGCAGGCGGCCGCTAGAATTCTCCTCCAGACAGCCACTGAATTCGACCTAGCTGGAAAGCTAGAGTCGAAAATCCTGCCGCCGTGGGGAGTGGGTACCTAGAACCTCTCGGTCAGAGGCGCTGCAGTGACATCAGTTGATGCACTGAGCTACCCCTCCCGGTCCTAGGATTCGAATCCCGACGGTGATATATTATCGACTTGAACACTGCACGGCGTTGAGGCGCGCCGCCGTCGGCTGGACCCGCTCAGACGGCCCAGGGCAACAACTGTTGCCACTCGTGACCAGGAGATCGTACGGTTCGAGATCCGACGATGATATATTTTCCATACTAGCTAGATAGCCACGTCGAATTCAGCCTCTGTTTGGGCGATAACTAGTGACCGGTTGCTCTGATCGATTGTTTTCCGTGGTTTCTCCAATCAACTCCAGGTGAATACCTTAACAAACGGGCCACTAACCGCGCGCGACTTTTCCTTTCTCATCATTACTTCCTCAGTTTCCCTTACATTCCCCATATACACACGCACTTATGTGCATTACAACACATCTTGGGAGAGAATCGGGAGTGTAGAGCTCTTCCCGGCTGAAGCCATGTCGAACTGTCGGAGATTCCTGGAGTGGTGAAACCTCACAATCCAACGAGTGGGTGTCGGATCTCATGTTGCATTGGGGGAGAACCGGTGCCACGTTCCGGGATGTAAAATGCATTACACATGGAGGGCCAATGACCTTAGCAGTTTACGCACCCACGCACAGTGTGTAATTTCGAGCAACTAGCTCGTAAAAATTCATACCTTCCAAACTATTGCACATATCTCAATAAAATTTGGTATACGTACTTTTTTTGAGGCATTCTTTAAGTATGTGAAGTTCCAGTAACATACGTTTATTATTTCTATCAATTTTAAGTAAATTACATACGAAATGCGAAGTATTCCAAATTGTACACGTTTTATAAAGAATAAAGTTCGTTTTATCCACTATTTTCATCTCATTATCAATTTGTAATTTTTTAAATATATGTTTCGAGCTTAAAATATTTATTCTTGTATTATAGCATATGTTTATTTTAAACATTTTAGTTTTTAATGTATAATTTTTTTAAATTTATATTGCAAAGTTTTAAAATTTAAATTTTTTTACTACTAACTACTTCTCGATTTTAATTGGTTTTCTGAGTAAATGATGAGCATTCAGAATGTTTTTATTGTGAACTGCAAATATAACTTTTGTCCCTCAGAATAACGTATGCAGTTTCGACAATTTTGTCATTTTGTCAATTTCATGACTTCGCGTGGCGTATCATGCGTTTTCGGTTTATGGGATTTTCCTAAGTCGGTAATATATGGATCAGATGATATCAGCAGAGTATGAAGCTGATCGAGATTCGAATTTATTCTTGATGATTTTCTGGTGAAATTTTCCCTGAAATGTCTATTGTCTTTATTTCTAGCCTGTTGCGCTTCTTCAGAAAGTTGTCGGATTGGAAGCACACTTGAATGAATTATGGCATCACCATGCACTAAAATTTTGTGAACAGTCACTGGCATATGAAACCCACTGTAGAAGTTTAAATAAAGCTCTCTATTTTGTCCAATGTAGTCACTGAACGCTTGCACATCAATAGCCTATGACAGTGTTTCTAAAATAACTCTAAATTCACTTATTAACTTTTCATTAATTCCTGTGATGGTTGCACAGGCAGTAGCAGGCTTAAAAAGCCGTCCAGAAGTGTTTCCGTCATTGGTGGTCCCGGAACGTCTTTAAGGGATATTTACCTATAAACCCATTTCTATTTTGAATTTTTCTTAATTTCCTTTTTCCTTCTTTCCGCCTTCTCTTTGTCACTGTCATTCCATATGGCCCACTTTCTTCACATCTAAACTATATGCAATGTGCAACAAACATTCAAAACATCGAATCCAAGAATGTAAGTAAGGGAGACATGAAAAAAATTCATTAATGGTGGTCTCAACCAACTTAGATACATCATCTGAGCAGTCTTGTAAACAAAAGTTTTTTATAATGAATCGCTATACTTCCTCATTTTTTTGTGCACTAGCACAAGCTCGCCACACGGCAAACAAATCACGTCTTCCTACATCACGTCTGCATCGTTTCTGAAAAATATTATTTTCTGGAATTGGGGCAATTGCGGGCAGTTGGAACTAACTGTATCTTATAAATGGATAATAAAGCAAATTAAATGAGCCAGTTTCCCGCTGTAACTCCGTGTAACTTTTTTTATATATCTCGACAAAAATGAAGTCAAAGAATTTTGTGGAAATGTTACTATCTTATATTCAAAAACGTTTAATGATGTGTTCTGCAATCAGAACATGAAATATGAAAGTTTCATAGTAAAGTACGTACCTTACGCTATGATATTCAGCAAAGACGTGAATACTTCTGCAGCGGACCCCCCTGAGATGACGTGTTGAAAAGGCGCAGTATGCAACTCTTGGAGAGGGCGCTCAGTGACGTTCTCCGAACCCAAACAATCCAAGGGTTTCAACGGGGCTAAGGCGATCCCAAACATTAAACAAACTGTGCTGCCAGATGCTCTGGATATTGGAGAATAGTGTGAGCAACTCCAAAAATGTGTAAGAACTGGGTCGAAAAATGATTTTTTACGAGCTAGATGCCTGAAATTACACACTGTGCCACGTACGCAACAGATCGAACCGTTTGGGTCAAGGAGCCTTCTCGCTGACAGATTCAGCGCAGTACATGACGCCTACCTGAAGACGTGCTCTATGATCACAGCCCGTGTCAGCTGTGGACTCATGGGATACCATAGGGACCACGCGCGGAACTTTCTGCTCAGCTCGTAGAAGACTACGTTTGTTGAGGGAGTACCGGGACTGTACGTCCAACGAGACGCGTCGTTCTCAAACTGTCCTTTCAGTTTTCCAGGCCTCGAGTGCTTCTGTCTTGTTTTCGAATTACTAATTACCGCAAAACACATGCAAAGATAATTGCACTGGAAGTTTATTTTTCCTCATCAACATGAAGGTATGTGAGTGAACAGTTTCTTTGCATGTCATTACAAATGTGTCAACACGTATTGCAAATCAACATGGATTGCAAATAAAAATATATTTTAAAAAATTCGGCAACAACAATGATTTCATTTTTCTTCAGTCTTCGTTTGCTGAGTTTTTAGTGCAATCTCTTTCAGCTTTTTTTCAGGTACACAGAACGAATGCTACTTGAAATGCAAAAGCAATTGTGAATTCAAATGTATGGTGTGACACCCACAGAGAGAAAGAAGAGGGGGGTGAAAGTAGTCCTGGCGATGCCCCATGCGTTTTTCGTGCCCTTTGCCCTCAATCCATTTCTCTGTTCAAGTCTGCTGTAGACCAACAACCTAATGTGTGAGCTAGTTAACAAAAATGGATCTCTACAGAATATCTGTGAAATATGAAGCACTAACAATGATTCATTCTTTATTTACACACCTTTATTATCAGATTTGAGATTATTGTACTCAAATCGTGTGATCGTGTCGATGTGGTGTGACCTGTGAACTCTCCCCCTGACCGGTAGCAGTAGCTCAGTGCATCAACTGATGTCACTGCAGCGCTTCTAACCGGGAGGTCCTAGGTTCGAGTCCTGACGGCGGCAGGGTTTTCGACACTAGCTTTTCAGCTAGGCCGAATTCAGTCTCTGTCTGGAGGAGAATTCTAGCGGCCGGCTGCTCTAATTGGTAGTTTTCCGTGGTTTCTCCGATCAACACCAGGCGAATGCCGGAGCAGTACCCTGCAAAACGGGCCACGGACCGCGCGTGATCTGTCCTTCCTCTTCCTTGTCCTATCCTCTCCCCTTACACACACACACTTACACTAACATGCACTACACTACCACATACTCCGGGAGACCGGTGTGGAGTTTAGAGCTTGTCCCGGCTGGGGCGGTGCCCCGCTGGTGGGAGAGTTCTGGCTAGGGGGAAACCCCACTAGCCGACGGTAGGTCGGCGCCGGATCTCGCCATCCAGCGGGGGAAGATCACCGCCATCTCCTGAGAAAAAACATGCACTACACTAACGGGACTAATGACCGAAGCAGTTGACGCGCCCGGAAACACGAAAAAATCAATCAATCAATCAATCTCCCCTGACAACTTTGTGAACGGTTGTGATCCCAACTCAAAGTATCGCAAAAGCAACAGACTGCCAAAACTTGCCGGAATGGTATGGCTAGCGACACGATACCGACTGGCGCTGTACGAATTCAATCGATTAGTGACTCCGGGAACTTGAACTGAGTGTCGTCAAGAAATGAATCGGTACACAGACATTTGAGCGAATATAGGAATTTATTTAGGATGTATTTTACAATATATTACATATCGAAGGAACCTGTCCGGACTGCTTGCCGCAGTCCACGCCCGAAGCCATGGAAAAAAGGTTTAAGTCAAATCGTCCCCCCCCCCGCCGTGAACGCAAACCGACCTACATTACCTAGCATTAAAAGACACGTAGTCAGATTCTACCTGTGCCCAATATAATAATAATAATAATAATAATAATAATAATAATAATAATAATAATAATAATAATAATAATAATAATAATAATAATAATAATAATAATAATAATAATAATAATATGAGCATTGTGACTAGTTTTCCCCAACAGATATGCTCCACCATACATCATTTGTATTTACTGGCCACCTTGCAAACAATAAAAACCTTATAAAGGTCCATAATACCAGGAGAACGACTCAATAGATTATGCTCATTAAGCATTTTAGTTACTTATTTTTTCCCTCCATAATTCAGGAAAATAAATTTCCGCCGGTCTTGAAGCAGAACATTACACAGTACTGAAATGAGTGGTTAATAAAATTATAATTATGACATTTTCACCATCTTCGCAAAATGTTTAGTATGTGTATTGATAAAATCGACAATAACTAAGTAAATGTTCATATTTACAATAAATGCATGTAGTATGATTTTCACATCTTCCGCGCCAGAAGTGTTGGTTTTGGAGAAACGATAACGGATCAGACAAAATCCTAGACTACTGCTGTAACAAGAGAGAATAAATTTCTTAGCTAGAGAATGAGAATAACGAACTGGCAATTCCAGATAAACAGCCTTGCTTCACAAGTTGTATTTGAAGTTTATATACATCTACTATATGAGAGCTCTATCTGTATGCTTTGATTTTGTGATTGTTTATTCACCAAACTGTACGTGTTTGCTCTCCTTGCTGTTGATACAGTGTACAACAGACATACCAATATTACGTTTTATTGGTCTTCGTTGTGTACATTTTCGAAGCACAATATCATACCTTCCTGTAATTTCTTATCTGCTGATACAGTAAATGCTTGTTTTCCGTTCTCTGTGTTGTGACGCGAGTAATATAACAGTAAAGTGGAGAATAATCACATATACAATTCCTTTTGAAATATCAACCAACGCTATGCACTGTTGTGAAATACTTTACGCAGTAAATGCTCTCACATCAACTATATGTATTTGTTCGAGTTAATTGCGTATTTGCTCTAATACATGGAAAATTTAATGAAGCAGATGTACACCCGACAAATTTCTCAATAGTCCATAGTTGACGGTGAATCATATTCAATATTGTGAGATTCTGCCGGTGCATAGTAATTAATTTCTGGTTCGTAAATTGCT